>JAKOGI010002503.1:97500-102500 GCA_029747015.1 Carnegiea gigantea
TTCCAATTTAATAGTATAGTTTTTGAAAACAATATCAGTGTAATAGGTAGATCCTAAGGGACTGGTTATATATAGTTGCACATCTATCTCGTCAAGCTTGCTGGCGAGTTTCTTTACAAAAACAGGATTTACAAAAGAATGTGTGGCACCCGAGTCAAATAAAACATGAGCGAAAAGATGATTGATAAGGAGGGTACCTAATATAGTGGCAGTGGGATTCTCTGCCCCTTTACCTTCCAGATAGAACACTCGGCCACCTGCTTGCTTCCTTTTTCCACCGCGGTTGCCTCCCGCAGCTGTATTCATAGGAGGGCAGCCTCTTCGCGTGACTGGACTAGTTCCCATGCTTGCACCTTGCATGTTGCCTTGTCGATTCCACGTCTTCTTGGGGCAGTTTGCAATCTTGTGGTCCATTGCACCACACTCATAGCATCCTTGTATTTCGTATTTGCACGGACCGTAATGCAAACGTCCGTATTGATTGCAGGGTTCCATCTCTTACCTTGGCGTAACTTGTTTTCCTTTGTCTCGGTTCCTCTCAAAGTTGAAGTTCCTGAATTTCTTGTTTCCTTGGGCGCTGGATCCTCCTGGGCCAAATTTTCTTTTGGCTAAGCCCATTTATCGACTCTCAACCTTAGTCTCCTCTATGGCTCGGGCTATTTTCACTGCCTTTTGATATATCTCTTGAAACCTGGTAATGACATGTCCAGTTATCATTCGTTTAATTGGTCCTTGCAGGCCTTGTTCAAAATGGTTCATTCTCATTTCCTCTATGGCGAACTGATTAGGTTGAAAGCGACTAAGGTCATTAAACTTCACCGCGTATTCCATCACACTCATTTGCCCTTGCTTCAAGCGTAAAAATTCTTTTTCTTTAGCCCGTTTTATGTCTCGAGGATAGTATTGGGCATCCATCAAAGTTTTCAGTTGTTCCCAAGTTAAAGCTGGTTCACCAGCTCGGGGTTTGACAGTTTCCCACCAGAATTCAGCCTCTCTTTCATACTGATGGGTTGCTAGACGCACTTTGAAGCCTTCAAGGTAGTCCATTACCTTGAATAAGTTCTCAATTCTTCTCAACCATTCCTCATATGTAAGAGGGTCAGTCCCACCATCAAACTTAGGTGGTTTCAGTTTATTGAACTGGCATATCATTTCCAAGGCGGTTGGTTCCGCCACCTGTTCCCTTCGAGGAGGCATTGGCTACACAACTGTTTATGTAAAGTTGCTTACTTTCATGCATGAAAATAGACTTGTCAAAGGCATTTAAAGGCGTAGTACGATATTAAATAGAATTCATAGTTTATAACTATTGGTGCGATCCTATTCCGGGTCACACAAACACTCCTTTTTCCTTACTAAAAGCATATATTCACATTTTACGAAACATCGGGGTAACACCCCTACTTATTTATTCATTTCAAGGATACACTTAACTTGGAAGTTATCTAAGAACTTCCGATACACTAATGCCTTGGGGAAAAAGAAACCGGAAGGGTACACTAACTATGACTTATTTAGATGCAACACATCCATTACCAAACCTTGGGTTGCACTCGACTCTGTTCATCATCTGAGGAATCTTCCTCAGGAGGGACATCCACCATTGGCTCATTTGAGCCTTCAGGCTCATCTGGGGTTAGTAGGTTCCACAATCTGAAAGTCGGGGAGTATTCCACATCGGGCTCCCCATCCACCAGCTCCCTCATACTCAACATTGTAGCCTGCCAGCTATGGGGATATTGCCCACCCAAGGAATCTATCTAGCATATCCACATCGTGGCTACTCGCTTGTATCGCTCCGCCTGAGGGTTTTCCGTGAACAGAAGCCTCATCTGGTGGTGTTTGACTTGATTTCTCTCAACTATTGTGGTTGGAAGGTGTTGTCCTGAAGCAGGAGCAATTAAGGCCGTATTGACCAGTTGTACTAGAGGCATTGCTCCTTTCCAAGGGGGTGTCTCCTAAGAAATCCACCTGTTCTTCCGCCAATATTACGAAATCTACCAAACCTCTGAAGGTGAACGGGGTATCAGCCCCCATGTGTACGGTAAATTAGCCGAGGGCGAAAGTAACTTCACTCTACCTTCTGTAATAGGCATTTCTCGGATGAATTTGACGGTCTAGTGGTTCTAGGTGACCCGCAAGGGTCCCCACTGGTTACTCCTCACCATGGCTTCCCAAAAGATAACTGCATTCGACGCAACCAGCAAGAACGAAAAGTATACAAAATCGACAATTTTAAACACCATCCTACATCACCATACTGGGTTAGGAATAAAACTAGCAAGCATGTGTTTGCATGGGCGTCTAAAGACATATTTCTAGTTGTGCACACGGATATGCATTGCAATAAGCTTATGTAAGCACTTTAAAGCACGTATTTCACACACTGAAACTCCTGACGTCGCATCTAGATGCATATGCAAACCTATGGCTCTGATATCACCCAATGTAACACCCTCTACCCCCAAGAGACGTCACACCGTCAGGATCCCCCAAGGGAGACCCCTAAGGTTGTCGTGACTAGTGACTTCTTTTAAGGATTTGACCTAACTTTAAGTTAGTTGGGGAATCCTGGAATAAAATTACAAGAGTTCCACCTATATTTGCAACATTTATAAAGTTTGAATGCAAACTTAAGGGGTACCTGGTGGCATTATAACAAAATTCAAAGAAATTAGGAGTTCCCCCATGAGTCACACATTCAGGGTTGAGGTTTATGCCATTACAAACATTTGTTCAACTAATTTACATAGATCAAAACCCGGCCTAGAGCTAACTACATGCTTGCTTCGTACATTTCTTTACCCAAAATAAGAGAACAAGCAGCTTCACAAAATACAGCTTAACAAAAGATACTTTCAGGTAACGACTGGCAATCCTATGCCAAGTAGCATGCACGATCTTTTCAATCATCACCTAGGGAAAACAGGGAAAGGAAATAGAGTGAGCCACCACATGCTCAGTAGGTGTTCCTCCGCTCCTTAAAACAAAACCATTTGCAAGCAGCATTACCTATAATAGTCACGTGTCAAGCATTTATCTAATATTATTATCATATTAGGCTATGTGACACAACTCGTAGGTAATTCCTTGACTAAATATTCACTTATGAGAGGTTCTTAAATTCAAGGGGCAACAAATATACTAGGAGCTTTCTTACTCAAATCATGCACTTTTAAAACATACATGCTCGATGTATTATAAGACTATGGCCACATATTACTTGAAGTCGCATTCAACTATGGTTAAGAATCTGTTTCGTTAGGCATTTATGGAAATTTTCTTTTCTTTCTTTGAAAACACTTTTCATAGCCTCTTAAGGTTAACTTTCTTTAAAAGAGATTCCTATCGTATTGGTCATATAATGACCCTTATGAGCTTTCACATTTCATTCAATCTGGCCTCTTAATGGCCCTTACGAAAAAAACTTTCTTTTTGAAATACTTAAACTGGCGAAATGCTGACTGCTTTTCTTACTTATTAGAAAAATACTCTGGGCATAAGATTATCAGAATGTGCTGGTTAGGTGAGATCTATTCCTAACCCCTAGTGAGACTATCGCTGACGCTAAGCTCTTACTCCCGGGGTGGCAACTAACTTTTGGACCTTAACGCTTATCAGGGTCTCTAGCGCTTCTCACTACTGGGATTACTCCCTAGGCTAGGGATCCCCCCGTTCAAGCAGGTTCACTCCTATCTTATTGTCCCTAAGCACAATATCTTAGCCAATTTAAAACGTAAGGCCATAACGGCTAATAAGTTTGCTGCCTCTCACAACGAAATTCTTTTTCATATAGCGCACCCTCTTTTTTATTTAAATTCCTTAGAGATTCTCCAATTCTAGCAAGTTCATTCTCAAAGCTGTATTCGTATAGTTAAAATAGGCCATTGATTGCTAATAGTTACAGCTACTATTAGTTACAACCATGAAAACTTTCTTTTTCAAACTCACCCTCACGTGTAAGATGAAACTTAATGACATAAAAGGGAAGGGGTTTGCACGTAACACATTCAAACACTTCATAATCAACTCAGCAGAACAAGTCACACATGACCTCGCAATCCATACGATTGCTGTAAATCAAAACCCAGACTCCCTCCTCACACAACACCGACCACAAAGAACTTCAAAATTCTCATTAGTTCAACCTCAAGCCATCCGGCTACCATCTCGGTTTTCAATTCTGTAACCGTAGCATATTATCACGAAAGCCTATAAAGAAATGTATAATAGGGTTTATGTACTTACCGAGCAAGCAGCACCATCCGGTGGTGCGCTACATCAAGCATATATAACCACATAAACATATACATCTATATTGCCTTAACTTGAAATAATGCTTACGAACCAGATCAAACTAATCAAGGCATGAACCTTATTTGCATTTATATTTCACAACAGAAGGTAAATATGTCATGTTCATCTCATTTTCAAGCATAGTTTTCACTAACTTAACAAGTGTCGATTACATGGACACATAGGTCATTGCAAGGCCACTTCTTAAGCATAGATTAGCTAACTTTACATGCATCGTCTTAAGGCACTCTCAGGTCATTTCGAGGACATCTTCGAACGTGATACGACTAATTCTGCATACATCTTCTTAGAGCACGTATAAGTTGTTTCAAAGCTACTTATAAGCATAGATTAACTAAACTAACATATATCGATTCGAAGCCATTTTCAAGCACTAATTAACTAAACTAACCTATATTGATTCGAAGCATTATTAGGTTATTTCGAAGTTACTTTCGGGCATAAATCAACTAAACTTAACATGCATCGGTTAGAAGTATTCTCATATTATTTCGAAGCTACCATTCAGGCATAAATTATCTAATTCATATATTATTTCGAAGCTACCATTCAGGCATAAATTAACTAATTAAACAAGCATTGATTCGAAGTGTTCATATATTATTTCGAAGCTACTATTCAGCCCTAACTTACAAATTCTCCTAACCTGTTTTAAGCAGCATATTCAGGCTTGTAATTTGTTT
>JAKOGI010002504.1:0-80000 GCA_029747015.1 Carnegiea gigantea
TTCATATATAGGTCATAGGAACTTATGAAATTCATATACATACATACTTAGTAGATAAACATGCTTATACGTATTCATATATAGGTTTTATGAACTTAAAACATAAAAACATAATATACATACATACTTCGTAGACAAACATACTTATACGTATTCATATATAAGTTTTATGAACTTAAAACATGAAAACATAATTTCCTTACGGCTTTGGCTTTAGGCAAATAACAAGAAAGGCCTCTTAGAAACATGATGAGTGTACTAACTCACGATTCAAAACTTGGTAGTTACTAGCGTGCACTTGAAAGCTAGGATTCGTAAATAATCACCTTCAGTTGCCCTTTTAACGCTCATTGTAATCTTTCAAACACAAGCGATGAACATGATACAAGCCAAGTTTACTAATCTCACAAATCGATTTCGTGAATGGTTTAAAAGCTTTTCATAATCGAATTAAATTTGCTAACGTATAAACTAACTTGTAAAATCCGTTTACGAATTCGTAAAACGACTTCGTTTCTAATTTAGAAGCTTCGTATAAACGTAATACGTTAATTAACTCGTAAAACGATCTCCTTTTGGACTTAAAAGCTTCTTATAAGGGCAATAAGTTGGTTAATACTTAAAACGGCTTTACTTTAAACATAAAGTTTTCTCATAAAGGTAACGCTTTTACCAAATTGTAAAACGACTTATTTTCTAACTCGAATGCTTCGTATGAACGTAATAAGTTTACTAAAGCGTAAAACGATTTCGTTTTCAACTTAAAAGCTTCTTAATAACGTAATACGTTTGTTAGTTTGTAAAACGTCTTCGTTTTTAAACTTACAAGCTTCTTAGAAACAAAATAAGATTTGCTAGCATGTAAATCGACTTCATAAATAACTTAAAGACTTCTAACGTAAACTGTTTACTAAATCGTAAAACGACATAGTTTCTAACTTAAATGCTTCGTGTAAATGTAAAACGACTACTAACTCATAAAACGACTTCACTTTTTAGCTAAAAGCTTCTTTTAAATGTAGTATGTCTGCTAAATCATAAATCGAAACTCGTTAGAAACATAACGTATTTAGTTAATGTTTAATTCAACTAAGTTCGAAGCTTAAAAGCCTCTCATAAATGTTATGAGTCTATTAACACATAAAACGACTTCCTTTGAAACTTCAAAGCTTCTTAAAAACGTAATAAGCTTGTTAAGTCGTAAAACGATTTCGTTTCTAACTTAAAAGTCTCATATAAATGTAATACGGCTACTAACTCGCAAAATGACTTCGTTTTTAACTTAAGAAACTTCTTATAGACGTAAAACGTTTGCTAATTTGTAAAACGACTTCATTTTTGACTTAAAAGTTTCGTATAAATGTAATACGTTCATTAACTTGTAAAACGACTTCACTTTAAACTTAAAGTTTCTTATAAACGTTACACGTTTACTAAATCGTAAAACGACTTATTTTCCAATTTAAATGCTTCGCAAAAACTGAATAAGTTTACTAAATCGCAAAGCGGCTTCGTCTTTAGCAAAAAGGCTCTTTATAAACATAAGAAGGTTGCTTAATCATAGAACGACTTTGATTCTAACTTGAAAGCTTCGTATAAACGTAATAGGGTTGCTAAATCATAAAAACAACATCGTTTCTAACTTTAATGCTATAATTAGCAATAAATGTAAGCTAGATTCATCGAAAACTCCATTTTAAAACATCTAGCAACCTTTCAAGAATGTACTGGTTATGCCCAAGCATAGCAATATTTAATTCATTTGCTTGTCCACACATATAATCGAATTCATACGATAACAATCCAATCTACCAATTTAGTAAACTGATTCATATAACTATCATTCGAAATCCTTAAAATAGGAGGGATTAAAGGTCGACCCACCTCGAATTCAAGCTATAGGCGTGCAAACTGACTGGATTGAAGCTAATTTCGAACTCCCAAAGCTCAGCACCCCCTCTGCTCTTCGCGCAAGGCTCGACCACTTCCAAACCCAAAACCCTAACTTGTAATTTTTGAGAAATTAAACACAATTAGGAAGAATCTAGGTCAAGAATGCAATTTATAGATGAATGAGGAGTTCGAAATCACCTTGCATGCGACGAATTCGCCGGTGTTCGGCCGATCGTGGTGCGTGGAAGGAGGAGAAACGAACGAGGAGGCGAGGAACAGGGGAGAGAGGGGCGGTCGGGGGTTTCACGCAGAGGGGGAAGGAGGAGCAGCTCACGGGGGGTCGACTGGCTCAAGGCCGACGACCGACGATGGCGTGCGTGGCCGGAAGCGAAGGAGAAAAAGGAGGACAGGGGAAGCAGAGCACCATCGGGAAGAAGAAGAAGAGGAAAGAAAGAGAGCTTGGGGGGGTTGTTCACGCGTGTGTTGACAAAATTAGCCTCTCCTCTTTTTTTTTTTTTTTGATTCAATTCTACCACAAAACTTCCACCTATTGTATTAATAATCGAATACCCGAGCCTCTAATCATAAACCGAATTCTTAAATATAATCGTTGGTCAGCTTACTGGCGCTTTGATTATGTTAAGGATCGATTTAGTAAATTACAGAACTGTTACCAGGATTCAACAATCTGATCGTATTTGGGAATTGCTTTGGTTGGAGTTTTAAGGAATCGAAGGCTTGTCTTGTTACACAACTTTAGGAAATTTATTTTTGGGATCCAAAGTTGAATAGATCAATAACTTGGGCGATATGGTAGTTGTAGGTTGGCGGATAATAAAATAAAATTTTCCAATCCAACAGGCATAATATTTGATAAGCAAGTACGATAGAAATGCGGGTATCACATTTCTCCCCCACTGATAAAAAGTTTCGTCCTCGAAACTTATACGCTTTGGTCACATGATGCAAAATGATTCCATATATACTTATATAAAAAGGAAGTACTTAAAAGAAATATTTCTTATCGACTTTCACACACATCATGGAGCCGTGAGATTGGAGGAGTCATTTTCTTGCTTGGAGATTGTTGCCGCCTTGCCTATTTGCTGACTCAGTCCTTTGATTAGCCTGCATGTTCTCCTATACTTTCTTCGGATATTGGTTTTGGTAATGCCCAATTTCTCCACACCCAAAGCACGCCCCAGTTAACCTTGCACAGGGCCCATTGTGGAGCTTGCCAGACGTCTCACATCGAGGCCTTGGCTCATATGGAGTGCGGTCCTTCTGAGATTGGTGATTGGAGTTAGGCTTCCTCCCATTCCCACGTACCCCTTCTTATGAGCTCTCGACCTCACGCTTCCTTTTTTCCTGCATAGCTAACTTAGATACCTCACACTCATCTATAACACGCTCCACTTTGATGGCTTTTTGGTACACCGTTTGGAGGTTTGGAAAGGTTACTGTAGCCATGTTTGTCTTTAACTTAGATTTGAGGCCTCTCTCAAATCGTTCCATTTTCATTTCCTCATTCGCGACTTGATGGGAAGCAAACCTACTCAATTCATTAAATTTCGACATATACTCAATAACTGGCATCTTTCCCTGCCTTAAGTTCAAAAATTCCTGCTCCTTAGCCCATTTTACCTTCTTAGGATAGTATTTTTCATCTAATAACCCCTTGAGCTCTGCCCAAGTTAGAGGTTGTTCGCCTTTTTTTGGTTTAACCGTATCCCACCAAAAGCTAGCATCTTTCTCAAATAGGTGAGCTGTGAACTTCACCTTATAATTAGCAGGACACTCCATAACCTCAAACAATCCCTCAATCTTCCTCTTCCAGTGCTCATACTGAATTGGGTCTGGTGCTTCGTCAAATGTAGGTGGCTTAAGCTTCAAAAATTTAATGAGCATCGCCATCCCATCATTTGGAGGCGGAGGTGGAGGGGGATTTTGCCTCTCTTCCGACATACCGTATACTATCTTAACTCTTGCACTCGTAATAAGACTCCAGGTCATTTATGTGCACCATATACATATACTACTTATAGAGGAATTTCCATCAACCCCCTCCTAGTAAGCTTACAACAATTTAGCACTTAACACTTAACACTTAATATACAACATACATCGCATAGCACATGACACATAGCACATAACATATAACTCTTAGCACATAAAAACATATCGGCGAGTCAAATCTCATTTTCTTTTATCCTTTTAGGAAACCCTATAGCTCTGATACCATCAAATGTAACACCCCCGACCTCAGGCGGGTCGTGTTACACGCCACAGCCTTTCCCTGGGGAAAGACTGTTAAGGCAACTTGCTTAAACCTATTTGAAACATAACATAAGAGAGACTCAAAGTTTGAAACTTAAGCCACTATAACCTAATTGGGCCTTGAGTTCAACCCTAGGGCTAGAAATGCTAGAATTTTCTTAATTTTTGGGGCAAAATGGGCAGAGTCTCACTTGAAAACTCACCATTTTCCCAGGCCTAAGCCTTATATTACATCCCTGCAATACATAAAGGTACTAAATAACATCAACAACTCCACGGCTACACGCCGGAGTCCACAACTCTACGGGCCACACGCCCGGAGCACATAGAGCTTTCTATTTTTTATAAACTTTACAAGAAGATAAATAATTACATAAACTTACAAACAAAATCAATATTACATATTCACGTCACAATCAAACCAAGCAAGTCCACCCTTGTTGCACTCCACGCATCAGTCACATACCTGTAGATCTGGGGAAAAAGGGGAAAAGTAATGGGGATGAGCAACCACCGCTCAGTGAGTAAACCTTCTCTCCCAAAACATACTTAAAATACATATTAACTTACGCAAGCCTTTCGTAATTCATTTTAGTTGAAGAGCTTTCACATAATACATCATATTCGAACCATAAATCGAGTGAAGGAATAATCATACCAAAAGGCTTAACTTTAGAAGAAACCATAATGCGTTGACTTAACATAATAAAGTTACGCAAACCCGGAAACATAGCATAAAAGGGGTTTTACGCATAAGTTTCACTTACCGAAAATCATACATAGTAACATAATCACGTAAATGAGGAGACTAGACCCCTAGAGGTACTTTGTTACTGCCATCCTGAGTCGGCCAAACTCGAGCGGCAACATACCCCTATCCGGACAGACATCATACTATGCTGAGACGTAATTTCATACTTAGACTTCAGGCGGGAATCAAACCACTATCCCTGAATCTATCATACGTAACATATGTGATACCAGGCGGGAACTAAGCCACCATCCCTGGGTCTCAGACTTAAGCTTAAAGTTTTTAGAGTAGCTCCTCTATGTACACATAGACATAAGCATAATCATACGTTCACATACATACTCATATTGGTTCATATATAGGTCTTAGGAACTTATGAAATTCATATACATACATACTTAGTAGATAAACATGCTTATACGTATTCATATTTAGGTTTTATGAACTTAAAACATAAAAACACATGTATACTTCGTAGACAAATATACTTATACGTATTCATATATAAGTTTTATGAACTTAAAACATGAAAACATAATTTCCTTACGGCTTTAGCTTTAGGCAAATAACAAGAAAAGCTTCTTAGAAACATGGTGAGTGTACTAACTCACGATTCAAAACTTGGTAGTTACTAGCGTGCACTTGAAAGCTAGGATTCGTAAATAATCACCTTCAGTTGCCCTTTTACCCTCATTACAATCTTTCAAACACAAGCGATGAACATGATACAAGCCAAGTATACTAATCTCGTAAATCGATTTCGTGAATGGTTTAAAAGCTCTTCATAATCGAATTAAATTTGCTAACGTATAAACTAACTTTGTAAAATACGTTTACGAATTCGTAAAACAACTTCGTTTCTAATTTAGAAGCTTCGTATAAACGTAATACGTTAATTAACTCGTAAAACGATCTCCTTTTAGACTTAAAAGCTTGTTATAAGGGCAATAAGTTGGTTAATACTTAAAACGACTTTACTTTAAACTTAAAGGTTTCTTATAAAGGTAACACGTTTACCAAATTGTAAAACGACTTATTTTCTAACTCGAATGCTTCGTATGAACGTAATAAGTTTACTAAATCGTAAAACGATTTCGTTTTCAACTTAAAAGCTTCTTAATAACATAATGCGTTTGTCAGTTTCTAAAACGTCTTCGTTTTAAACTTACAAGCTTCTTAGAAACAAAATAAGATTTGTTAGCACGTAAATCGGCTTCACAAATAACTTAAAGACTTCTTATAATATAAATTGTTTACTAAATTGTAAAACGACATAGTTTCTAACTTAAATGCTTCGTGTAAATGTAAAACGACTGCTAACTCATAAAACGACTTCACTTTTAGCTAAAAGCTTCTTTTAAATGTAATATGTCTGCTAGATCGTAAATCGAAATTCGTTAGAAACATAACGTGTTTAGTTAGTACTTAATTCAACTAAGTTCGAAGCTTAAAAGCTTCTCATAAACGTTATGAGTCTATTAACACATAGAACGACTTCCTTTGAAACTTCAAAGCTTCTTAAAAACGTAATAAGCTTGTTAAGTCGTAAAACGATTTCGTTTCTAACTTGAAAGTCTCATATAAACGTAATACGGCTACTAACTCGCAAAATGACTTGGTTTTTAACTTAAGAAACTTCTTATAGATGTAAAACGTTTGCTAATTTGTAAAACGGCTTCATTTTTGACTTAAAAGTTTCGTATAAATGTAATACGTTCATTAACTTATAAAACGACTTCGCTTTAAGCTTAAAGTTTCTTACAAACGTTACACGTTTACTAAATTGTAAAACGACTTATTTTCTAATTTAAGTGCTTTGCAAAAACACAATAAGTTTACTAAATCGTAAAGCGACTTCGTCTTTAGCAAAAAGGCTCTTTATAAATATAACAAGGTTGCCTAATCATAAAACGACTTTGATTCTAACTTGAAAGTTTCGTATAAACGTAATAGGGTTACTAAATCATAAAAACAACTTCGTTTCTAACTTTAATGCTATAATTAGCAATAAATGTAAGCAAGATTCATCGAGAACTCCATTTTAAAACATGTAGCAACCTTTCAAGAATATACTGGTTCTGCCCTAGCATAGCAATGTTTAATTCATTTGCTTGTCCACGCATATAATCGAATTCATACGATAACAATCTAATCTACCAATTCAGTAAACTGATTCATATAACTATCATTCGAAATCCTTAAAATAGGAGGGATTAAAGGTCCACCCACCTCGAATTTCAGCTATAGGCGTGCAAACTGAGTGGATTGAAGCTAATTTCGAACTCCCAAAGCTCTGGATCCCCTCTGCTCTTCGCGCAAGGCTCAACCACTTCCAAACCCAAAACCCTAACTTGTAATTTTTGAGAAATTAAACACAATTAGGAAGAATCTAGGTCAAGAATGCAATTTATAGATGAAGGAGGAGTTCGAAATCACCTTGCATGCACCGAATTCGCCGGTGTTCGGCCGGTCGTGGTGCATGGAAGGAGGAGAAACGAACGAGGAGGCGAGGAACAGGGGAGAGAGGGGCGGTCGGGGGTTTCACGCAGAGGGGGAAGGAGGAGTAGCTCACGGGGGGTCGACTGGCTCAAGGCTGGCGACCGACGACGGCGTGCGTGGCTGGAAGCGAAGGAGGAGAAGGAGGATAGGGGAAGCAGAGCACCATCGGGAAGAAGAAGAAGAGGAAAGAAAGACAGCTTGGGGGGGTTGTTCACGCGTGTGTCGACAAAATTAGCCTCTCCTCTATTTTTTTTGATTCAATTCTACCACAAAACTTCAACCTATTGTATTAATAATCAAATACCCGGGCCTCTAATCTTAAACCGAGTTCCTAAATATAATCGTTGGTCAGCTTACTGGCCCTTTGATTATATTAAGGATCGATTTAGTAAATTACAGAACTATTACCAGGATTCAACAATCTGATCGTATTTGGGAATTGCTTTTGTTGGAGTTTCAAGGAATCGAAGGCTTGTCTTGTTACACAACTTTAGGAAATTTATTTTTGGGATCCAAAGTTGAATAGATCAATAACTTGGGCGATATGGTAGTTGTAGGTTGGCGGATAATAAAATAAAATTTTCCAACCCAGCAGACATAATATTTGGTAAGCAAGTACGATAGAAATACGGGTCTCATATTTCAAATGTAACACCCCCGACCTCAGGCGGGTAGTGTTACACGCCACAGCCTTCCCCTAGGGAAAGAATGTTAAGGCAACTTGCTTAAACCTATTTGAAACATAACATAAAAGAGACACAAAGTTTAAAACTTAAGCCAGTATAACCTAATTGGGCCTTGAGTTTAACCCTAGGGCTAGAAATGCTAGAATTTTCTTAATTTCTGGGGCAAAACAGGCAGAGTCTCCCCTGAAAACTGACCATTTTCCCAGGCCTAAGCCTTACATTACATCCCTGCAGTACATAAAGGTACTAAATAACATCAACAACTCCACGGCTACACGTTGGAGTCCACAACTCTACGGGCCACACGCCCGAAGCACACAGAGCTTTCTATTTTTCATAAACTTTACAAGAAGATAAACAATTACATAACCTTACAAACATAATCAATATTACATATTCACGTCACAATCAAACCAAGTAAGTCCACCCTTGTTGGACTCCACACATCAGTCACATACCTGTAGATCTGGGGAAAAGGGGGAAAAGTAATGGGGATGAGCAACCACCGCTTAGTGAGTAAACCCTCTCTTCAAAACATACTTAAAATACATATTAACTTACGCAAGCCTTTCGTAATTCATTTTAGTTGAAGAGCTTTCACATAATGCATCATATTCGAACCATAAATCGAGTGAAGGAATAATCATACCAAAAGGCTTAACTTTTAGAAGAAACCATAATGCGTTGACTTAACATAATAAAGTTACGCAAACCCGGAAACATAGCATAAAAGGGGTTTTATGCATAAGTTTCACTTACCGAAAATCATACATAGTAACATAATCACGTAAATGAGGAGACTAGACTCTTAGAGGTACTTTGTTACTGCCATCCCGAGTCGGCCAAACTCGAGCGGCAACATACGCCTATCCGGACAGACATCATACTATGCTGAGACATAATTTCATACTTAGACTTCAGGCGGGAATCAAACCACCATCCCTGAATCTATCATACATAACATATGTGATACCAGGCGGGAACTAAGCCACCATCCCTGGGTCTCTGACTTAAGCTTAAAGTTTCTAGAGTAGCTCCTCTACGTACACATAGACATAAGCATAACCATACGTTCACATACATACTCATATTGGTTCATATATACGTCTTAGGAACTTATGAAATTCATATACATACATACTTAGTAGATAAACATGCTTATACGTATTCATATATAGGTTTTATGAACTTAAAACATAAAACATAATATACATACATACTTCGTAGACAAACATACTTATACGTATTCATATATAAGTTTTATGAACTTAAAACATGAAAACATAATTTCCTTACGGCTTTAGCTTTAGGCAAATAACAAGAAAGGCCTCTTAGAAACATGGTGAGTGTACTAACTCACGATTCAAAACTTGGTAGTTACTAGCGTGCACCTGAAAGCTAGGATTCGTAAATAATCACCTTCAGTTGCCCTTTTACCCTCATTACAATCATTCAAACACAAGCAATGAACATGATACAAGCCAAGTATACTAATCTCGTAAATCGATTTCGTGAATGGTTTAAAAGCTTTTCATAATCAAGTTAAATTTGCTAACGTATAAGCTAACTTTGTAAAATACGTTTACGAATTCGTAAAACGACTTCGTTTCTAATTTAGAAGCTTCGTATAAACGTAATACGTTAATTAACTCGTAAAACGATATCCTTTTAGACTTAAAAGCTTCTTATAAGGGCAATAAGTTGGTTAATACTTAAAACGACTTTACTTTAAACTTAAAGTTTTCTTATAAAGGTACCACCTTTTCCAAATTGAAAAACGACTTATTTTCTAACTCGAATGCTTCGTATGAACGTAATAAGTTTACTAAATCGTAAAACGATTTCGTTTTCAACTTAAAAGCTTCTTAATAACATAATGCGTTTGTTAGTTTGTAAAACGTCTTCGTTTTAAACTTACAAGCTTCTTAGAAACAAAATAAGATTTGTTAGCATGTAAATCTTGCTTCATAAATAACTTAAAGACTTCTTATAATGTAAATTGTTTACTAAATTGTAAAACGACATAGTTTCTAACTTAAATGCTTCGTGTAAATGTAAAACGACTGCTAACTCATAAAACGACTTCACTTTTAGCTAAAAGCTTCTTTTAAATGTAATATGTCTGCTAGATCGTAAATCGAAACTCGTTAGAAACATAACGTGTTTAGTTAGTGCTTAATTCAACTAAGTTCGAAGCTTAAAAGCGTCTCATAAACGTTATGAGTCTAATTAACACATAGAACGACTTCCTTTGAAACTTCAAAGCTTCTTAAAAACGTAATAAGCTTGTTAAGTCGTAAAACGATTTCGTTTCTAACTTAAAAGTCTCATATAAACGTAATACGGCTACTAACTCGCAAAATGACTTCGTTTTTAACTTAAGAAACTTGTTATAGATGTAAAACGTTCGCTAATTTGTAAAACGACTTCATTTTTGACTTAAAACTTTCGTATAAATGTAATATGTTCATTAACTTATAAAACGACTTCACTTTAAACTTAAAGTTTCTTATAAACGTTACACGTTTACTAAATCATAAAACGACTTATTTTCTAATTTAAATGCTTCGCGAAAACACAATAAGTTTACTAAATCGCAAAGCGACTTCGTCTTTAGCAAAAAGGCTCTTTATAAACATAACAAGGTTGCCTAATCATAAAACGACTTTCATTCTAACTTGAAAGCTTCGTATAAACGTAATAGAGTTGCTAAATCATAAAAACAACTTCGTTTCTAACTTTAATGCTATAATTAGCAATAAATGTAAGCTAGATTCATCGAAAACTCCATTTTAAAACATCTAGCAACCTTTCAAGAAAATACTGGTTCTGTTCTAGCCTAGCAATGTTTAATTCATTTGCTTGTCCACACATATAATCGAATTCATACGATAGCAATCCAATCTACCAATTCAATAAACATATTCATATAACTATCATTCGAAATCCATAAAATAGGAGGGATTAAAGGTCCACCCACCTCGAATTCAAGCAATAGGCGTGCAAACTGACTGGATTGAAGCTAATTTCGAACCCCCAAAGCTCAGCATCCCCTCTGCTCTTCGCGCGAGGCTCGACCACTTCCAAACCCAAAACCCTAACTTGTAATTTTTGAGAAATTAAGCACAATTAGGAAGAATCTAGGTCAAGAATGCAATTTATAGATGAAGGAGGAGTTCGAAATCACCTTGCATGCGCCGAATTCGCCGGTGTTTGGCCGGTCGTGGTGCGTGGAAGGAGGAGAAACGAACGAGGAGGCGAGGAACAGGGGAGTGAGGGACGGTCGAGGGTTTCACGCAGAGGGGGAAGGAGGTGCAGCTCACGGGCGGGTCGGCTGGCTCAAGGCCGGCGACCGACGACGGAACGCGTGGCTGGAAGCGAAGGAGGAGAAGGAGGACAGGGGAAGTAGAGCACCATTCGGAAGAAGAAGAAGAGGAAAGAAAGAGAGCTAGGGGGGTTGTTCACGCGTGTGTTGACAAAATTAGCCTCTCCTCTTTTTTTTTTTTTGATTCAATTCTACCACAAAACTTCCACCTATTGCATTAATAATCGGATACCCGAGCCTCTAATCATAAACCGAATTCCTAAATATAATCATTGGTCAGCTTACTGGCGCTTTGATTATATTAAGGATCGATTTAGTAAATTACAGAACTGTTACCAGGATTCAACAATCTGATTGTATTTGGAATTGCTTTGGTTGGAGTTTCAAGGAATCGAAGGCTTGTCTTGTTACACAACTTTAGGAAATTTATTTTTGGGATCCAAAGTTGAATAGATCAATAACTTGGGCGATATGGTAGTTGTAGGTTGGCGGATAATAAAATAAAATTTTCCAACCCAACAGGCATAATATTTGATAAGCAAGTACGATAGAAATACGGGTCTCATATTTCAAATATAACACCCCCGACCTCAGGCGGGTCGTGTTACACGCCACAGCCTTCCCCTGGGGAAAGACTGTTAAGGCAACTTGCTTAAACCTATTTGAAACATAACATAAGAGAGACTCAAAGTTTAAAACTTAAGCCACTATAACCTAATTAGGCCTTGAGTTTAACCCTAGGGCTAGAAATGCTAGAATTTTCTTAATTTCTGGGGCAAAATGGCCAGAGTTTCCCCTAAAAACTGACCATTTCCGAGGCTTAAAGCCTTACATAATAACCCTGCAATACATAATGGTACTATATAACACCAACATCTCAACGGCTACACGCTGGAGTCCACAACTCTATGGGCCACACGCCCGGAGTATACAGAGCTTTCTATTTTTCATAAACTTTACAAGAAGTTAAATAATTACATAACCTTACAACATATTCAATATTACATAATTACGTCACAATCAAACCAAGCAAGTCCATCCTTGTTGTACTCCACGCATCAGTCACATACCTGTAGATCTGAGGAAAAAGGAGAAAAGTAATGGGGATGAGCAACCACCACTCAGTGAGTAAACCCTCTCTCCCAAAACATACTTAAAATACATATTAACTTACGTAAGCCTTTCATAATTCATTTTAGTTGAAGAGCTTTCACATAATACATCATATTCGAATCATAAACCGAGTGAAGGAATAATCATACCAAAAGGCTTAACTTTAGAAGAAACCATAATGCGTTCACTTAACATAATAAAGTTAAGCAAACCCGGAAACATAGCATAAAAGGGGTTTTACGCATAAGTTTCACTTACCAAAAATCATACATAGCAACATAATCACGTCAATGAGGAGACTGGACTCTTAGAGGTACTTTGTTACTGCCATCCCGAGTCGGCCAAACTCAAGCGGCGACATACGCCTACCCCGACAGACATCATACTATGCTGAGACGTAATTTCATACTTAGACTTCAGGCGGGAATCAAACCACCATCCTTGAATCTATCATAACGTAACATATGTGATACCAGGCGGGAACTAAGCCACCATCCCTGGGTCTCAGACTTAAGCCCAAAGTTTCTAGAGTAGCTCCTCTACGTACACATAGACATAAGCATAACCATACGTTCACATACATACTCATATTGGTTCATATACACGTCTTAGGAACTTATAAAATTCATATACATACATACTTAGTAGATAAACATGCTTATATGTATTCATATATAGGTTTTATGAACTTAAAACATAAGAACATAATATACATACATACTTCGTAGACAAACATACTTATACGTATTCATATACAAGTTTTATGAACTTAAAACATGAAAACATAATTTCCTTACGACTTTAGCTTTAGGCAAATGACAAGAAAGACATCTTAGAAACATGGTGAGTGTACTAACTCACGATTCAAAACTTGGTAGTTACTAGGGTGCACTTGAAAGCTAGGATTCGTAAATAATCACCTTCAGTTGCCCTTTTAACGCTCATTGTAATCCTTCAAACACAAGCGATGAACATGATACAAGCCAAGTTTACTATTCTCATAAATCGATTTCGTGAATGGTTTAAAAGATTTTCATAATCGAATTAAATTTGCTAACGTGTAAACTAACTTTGTAAAATACGTTTACGAATTCGTAAAAACGACTTCGTTTCAAATTTAGAAGCTTCGTATAAACGTAATACGTTAATTAACTCGTAAAACGATCTCCTTTTAGACTTAAAAGCTTCTTATAAGGGTAATAAGTTGGTTAATACTTAAAACGACTTTACTTTAAACTTAAAGTTTTCTTATAAAGGTAACACCTTTACCAAATCGTAAAGCGACTTATTTTCTAACTCGAATGCTTCGTATGAACGTAATAAGTTTACTAAATCGTACAACGATTTCGTTTTCAACTTAAAAGCTTCTTAATAACATAATGCGTTCGTTAGTTTGTAAAACGTCTTCGTTTTAAACTTACAAGCTTCTTAGAAACAAAATAAGATTTGTTAGCACGTAAATCGGCTTCAGAAATAATTTAAAGACTTCTTATAACATAAATTGTTTACTAAATCGTAAAACGACATAGTTTCTAACTTAAATGCTTCGTGTAAATGTAAAACGACTGCTAACTCATAAAACGACTTCACTTTTAGCTAAAAGCTTCTTTTAAATGTAATATGTCTGCTAGATCGTAAATCGAAACTCGTTAGAAACATAACGTGTTTGGTTAGTGCTTAATTCAACTAAGTTTGAAGCTTAAAAGCTTCTCATAAACGTTATGAGTCTATTAACACATAAAACGACTTCCTTTGAAACTTCAAATCTTCTTAAAAACGTAATAAGCTTGTTAAGTTGTAAAACGATTTCGTTTCTAACTTAAAAGTCTCATATAAACGTAATACGGCTACTAACTCGCAAAATGACTTCGTTTTTAACTTAAGAAATTTCTTATAGATGTAAAACGTTTGCTAATTTGTAAAACGACTTCATTATTGACTTAAAAGTTTCGTATAAATGTAATACGTTCATTAACTTATAAAACGACTTCACTTTAAACTTAAAGTTTCTTATAAACGTTACACGTTTACTAAATCGTAAAACGACTTATTTTCTAATTTAAATGCTTCGCAAAAACTCAATAAGTTTACTAAATCGTAAAGCGACTTCGTCTTTAGCAAAAAGGCTCTTTATAAACATAACAAGGTTGCCTAATCATAAAACGACTTTGATTCTAACTTGAAACCTTCGTATAAAAGTAATAGGGTTGCTAAATCATAAAAACAACTTCGTTTCTAACTTTAATGCTATAATTAGCAATAAATGTGAGCTAGATTCATCGAAAACTCCATTTTAAAACATCTAGCAACCTTTCAAGAATATACTGGCTCTGCCCTAGCATAGCAATGTTTAATTCATTTGCTCGTCCACACATATAATCGAATTCATACGATAACAATCCAATCTACGAGTTCAGTAAACTGACTCATACAACTATCATTCGAAATCCTTAAAATAGGAGGGATTAAAGGTCCACCCACCTCGAATTCAAGCTATAGGCGTGCAAACTGACTGGATTGAAGCTAATTTCGAACTCCCCAAGCTCAGTATCCCCTCTGCTCTTCGCGCAAGGCTCGACCACTTCCAAACCCAAAACCCTAACTTGTAATTTTTGAGAAATTAAACACAATTAGGAAGAATCTAGGTTAAGAATGCAATTTGTAGATGAAGGAGGAGTTTGAAATCATTTTGCATGCGCCGAATTCGCCGGTGTTCAGCCGGTCGTGGTGCGTGGAAGGAGGAGAAACGAACGAGGAGGCGAGGAACGGAGGAGTGAGGGGCGGTCGGGGGTTTCACGCAGAGGGGGAAGGAGGAGCAGCTCACGGGGGGGTCGACTGGCTCAAGGCTGGCAATCGACGACGGCGTGCATGGCCGGAAGCGAAGGAGGAGAAGGAGGATAGGGGAAGCAGAGCACCATCGGGAAGAAGAAGAAGAGGAAAGAAAGAGAGCTTGGGGGGGTTGTTCACGCATGTGTTGAAAAAATTAGCCTCTCCTCTTTTTTTTTTTTTTGATTCAATTCTACCATAAAACTTCCACCTATTGTATTAATAATCGGATACCCGAGCCTCTAATCATAAACTGAATTCCTAAATATAATCGTTGGTCAGCTTACTGGCGCTCTGATTATATTAAGGATCGATTCAGTAAATTACAGAACTGTTACCAGGATTCAACAATCTGATAGTATTTGGGAATTGCTTTAGTTGGAGTTTCAAGGAATTGAAGGCTTGTCTTGTTACACAATTTTAGGAAATTTATTTTTGGGATCCAAAGTTGAATAGATCAATAACTTGGGCGATATGGTAGTTTAGGTTGGCAGATAATAAAATAAAATTTTCCAACCCAACAGGCATAATATTTGATAAGTAAGTATGATAGAAATGCAGGTCTCACATTTCTCCCCCATTTATAAAAAGTTTCGTCCTCGAAACTTATACGCTTTGGTCACATGATGCGAAATGATTCCATATATACTTATATAAAAAGGAAGTACTTAAAAGAAATATTTCTTACCGACTTTCATACACATCATGGAGCCGTGAGATTGGAGGAGTCATTTTCTTACTTGGAGATTGTTGCCGCCTTGCCTATTTGCTGACTGAGTCCTTTGATTAGCCTGCATGTTCTCCTATACTTTCTTCGGATATTAGTTTTGGTAATGCCCAATTTCTCCACACCCAAAGCACGCCCCACGTAACCTTGGACAGGGCTCATTGTGGAGCTTGCCACACGTCTCACATCGAGGCCTTGGGTTATATGGAGTGCGGTCCTTCTGAGATTGGTGATTGGAGTTAGGCTTCCTCCCATTCCCACGTACCCCTTCTTATGAGCTCTCGACCTCACGCTTCCTTTTTTGTTGCATAGCTAACTCAGATACCTCAGACTCATCTATAACACGCTCCACTTTGATGGCTTTTTGGTACATCGTTTGGAGGTTTGGAAAGGTTAGTGTAGCCATGTTTGTCTTTAACTTAGATTTGAGGCCTCTCTCAAATTGTTCCATTTTCATTTCCTCATTCGCGATTTGATGGGAAGCAAACCTACTCAATTCATTAAATTTCGACATATACTCAATAACTGGCATCTTTCCCTGCCTTAAGTTTAAAAATTCCTGCTCCTTAGCCCATTTTACCTACTTAGAATAGTATTTATCATCTAATAACCCCTTGAGCTCTGCCCAAGTTAGTGGTTGTTCGCCTTTTTTTGGTTTAACCGTATCCCACCAAAAGCTAGCATCTTTCTCAAATAGGTGAGCTGCGAACTTCACCTTATAATTAGCAGGACACTTCATAACCTCAAACAATCCCTCAATCTTCCTCTTCTAGTGCTCATACTGAATTGGGTCTGGTGCTCCGTCAAACGTAGGTGGCTTAAGCTTCAAAAATTTAATGAGCATCTCCATCCCATCATTTGGAGGCGGAGGAGGAGGGGGATTTTGCCTCTCTTCCGACATATCGTATACTATCTTAACTCCTGCACTCGTAATAAGACTTCAGGTCACTTATGTGCACCATATACATATACTACTTATAGAGGAATTTCCATTAACCTCCTCCTAGTAAGCTTACAACAATTAAATACTTAACACTTAGCACTTAATATACAACATACATTGCATAGCACATAACACGTAGCACATAACATATAATTACTAACACTTAAAAACATATCGGCGAGTCAAATCTCATTTTCTCTCATCATTTTATAAAACCCTATTGCTCTGATACCATCAAATGTAACACCCTCTACCTCAGGCGGGTCGTGTTACATGCCACCGCCTTCCCCTGGGGAAAGACTGTTAAGGCAACTTTCTTAAACCTATTTGAAACATAACATAAGAGAAACTCAAAGTTTAAAACTTAAGCCACTATAACCTAATTGGGCCTTGAGTTTAACCCCAAGGCTAGAAATGCTAGAATTTTCTTAATTTCTAGGGCAAAACGGCTAGAGTTTCCCCTAAAAACTGACCATTTCCCAGGCTTAAAGCCTTACATAATAACCCTGCAATACAAAATAGTACTATATAACACCAACATCTCAACGGCTACACGCCGGAGACCACAACTCTACGGGCCATACGCCCGGAGTATACAGAGCTTTCTATTTTTCATAAACTTCACAAAAAGTTAAATAATTACATAACCTTACAAACATAATCAATATTACATATTCACGTCACAATCAAACCAAGCAAGTCCACCCTTGTTGCACTCCACGCATCAGTCACATACCTGTAGATCTGGGGAAAAAGGGAAAAAGTAATGGGGATGAGCAACCACCGCTCAGTGAGTAAACCCTCTCTCCCAAAACATACTTAAAATACATATTAACTTACGCAAGCCTTTCGTAATTCATTTTAGTTGAAGAGCTTTCACATAATACATCAAATTCGATCTATAAACCGAGTGAAGGAATAATCATACCAAAAGGCTTAACTTTTAGAAGAAACCATAATGCGTTGACTTAACATAATAAAGTTACGCAAACCCGAAAACATAGCATACAAGGGGTTTTACGCATAAGTTTCACTTACCGGAAATCATACATAGTAACATAATCACGTAGATGAGGAGACTAGACTCTTAGAGGTACTTTGTTACTGCCATCCCGAGTTGGCCAAACTCGAGCGGCAACATACGCCTATCCGGACAGACATCATACTATGCTGAGACGTAATTTCATACTTAGACTTCAGGCGGGAATCAAACCACCATCCCTGAATCTATCATACGTAACATATGTGATACCAGGCGGGAACTAAGCCACCATCCCTGGGTCTCAGACTTAAGCTTAAAATTTCTAGAGTAGCTCCTCTACGTACACATAGACATAAGCATAACCATACATTCACATACATACTCATATTGGTTCATGTATACGTCTTAGGAACTTATGAAATTCATATACATACATACTTAGTAGATAAACATGCTTATACGTATTCATATATAGGTTTTATGAACTTAAAACATAATAACATAATATACATACATACTTCGTAGACAAACATACTTATACGTATTCATATACAAGTTTTATGAACTTAAAACATGAAAACATAATTTCTTTACAACTTTAGCTTTAGGCAAATAACAAGAAAGGCCTCTTAGAAACATGGTGAGTGTACTAACTCACGATTCAAAACTTGGTGGTTACTAGCGTGCACTTGAAAGCTAGGATTCGTAAATAATCACCTTCAGTTGCCCTTTTAACGCTCATTGTAATTCTTCAAACACAAGCGATGAACATGATACAAGCTAAGTTTACTAATCTCATAAATCGATTTCGTGAATGGTTTAAAAGCTTTTCATAATCGAATTAAATTTGCTAACGTATAAACGAACTTGTAAAATACGTTTACAAATTCGTAAAACGACTTCGTTTCTAATTTAGAAGTTTCGTATAAACGTAATACGTTAATTAACTCGTAAAACGATCTCCTTTTAGACTTAAAAGCTTCTTATAAGGGCAATAAGTTGGTTAACACTTAAAACGACTTTACTTTAAACTTAAAGGTTTCTTATAAAGGTAACACGTTTATCAAATCGTAAAACGACTTATTTTCTAACTCGAATGCTTCGTATGAACGCAATAAGTTTACTAAACCGCAAAACGATTTCGTTTTCAACTTAAAAGCTTCTTAATAACGTAATACGTATGTTAGTTTGTAAAACGACTTCGTCCTGAACTTACAAGCTTCTTATAAATAAAATAAGGTCTGTTAACACGTAAATCGGTTTCGTAAGTAACTTAAAAACTTCTTACAAACATAGAAGGGTTTATTAAATCGTAAAACGACTTAATTCCAACTTAAATGCTTCGTATAAATATAATAGGGTTGCTAAATCGTAAAACGATCTTGTTTTCAACTCAAAAACTTCTCAATAACGTAAAACGATTGCTAACTCATAAAACGACTTCGCTTTTTAGCTAAAAGCCTCCTTGAAATGTAATAGGTATGCTAAATTGTAAATCGCAACTTGTTTGAAACATAACGTGTTTAGTTAATGCTTAATTCAAAACTAAGTTCGAAGCTTAAGGCTTCTCATAAACGTTATAAGTCTATTAACACATAAATCGACTTCCTTTGCAACTTCAAAGCTTTTTAAAACGTAATAAGCTTGTTAAGTCTTAAAACGATTTCGTTCCTAACTTCAAAGCTTCATATAAACGTATTACGGCTACTAACTTGCAAAATGACCTCGTTTTTAACTTAAGGACTTCCTATAGACGTAAAACGTTTGCTAGTTTGTAAAACGACTCCATTATTGACTTAAAAGCTTCGTATAAATGTAATACGTTTATTAACTTGTAGAACGACTTCACTTTAAACTTAAAAATTTCTTATAAACGTAATACGTTTAGTAAATCGTAAAGCGACTTAGTTTCTAACTTGAATGCTTCGCATAAACACAATAAGCTTACTAATTCGTAAAGCGACTTCGTCTTTAACTAAAAAGGCTCTTTATAAACATAATAAGGTTGCCTAATCATAAAACGACTTTGATTCTAACTTGCAAGTTTCGTATAAACGTAATAGGGTTGCTAAATCATAAAAACAACTTCGTTTCTAACTTAAATGCTATGATTAGCAGTAATGTAAGCTAGATTCATCGAAAACTCCATTTTAAAGCATCTAACAACCTTTCAAGAATATATTGGTTCTGCCTTAGCATAGCAGTGTTTAATTCATTTGCTTGTCCACACATATAATCGAATTCATACAATAACAATCCAATGTACCAATTCAGTAAACTGATTCATATAACTATCATTCGAAATCCTTAAAATAGGAGGGATTAAAGGTCTACCCACCTCGAATTCAAGCTATAGGCGTGCAAACTGACTGGATTGAAGCTAATTTCAAACTCCCAAAGCTCAGTATCCCCTCTGCTCTTCGCGCAAGGCTCGACCACTTCCAAACCCAAAACCCTAACTTGTAATTTTTGAGAAATTAAACACAATTAGGAAGAATCTAGGTCAAGAATGCAATTTATAGATGAAGGAGGAGTTCGAAATCACCTTGCATGCGCCGAATTCGCCGGTGTTCGGCCGGTCGTGGTGCGTGGAAGGAGGAGAAACGAACGAGGCGGCGAGGAACAGGGGAGAGAGGGGCGGTCGGGGGTTTCACGCAGAGGGGGAAGGAGGAGCAGCTCACGGGGGGTCGACTGGCTCAAGGCCGGCGACCGACGACGGCGTGCGTGGCCGGAAGCGAAGGAGGAGAAGGAGGACAGGGGAAGCAAAGCAGGGGAACGGGAAGAAGAAGAAGAAGAGGAGAGAGAGAGGGCTCGGGAGGGGGTTTCACGCGTGTGGCAATTTAGTCCCCTTCTTTTTTTTTTGTGATTTAATTCTACCACAAAACTTCAACCTATTGTATTAATAATCAAATACCCGGTCCTCTAATCTTAAACCGAGTTCCTAAATATAATCGTTGGTCAGCTTACTGGCCCTTTGATTATATTAAGGATCGATTTAGTAAATTATAGAACTATTACCAGGGTTCAACAATCTGATCGTATTTGGGAATTACTTTTGTTGGAATTCAAGGAATCGAAGGCTTGTCTTGTTACACAACTTTAGGAAATTTATTTTTGGGATCCAAAATTGAATAGATCAATAACTTGGGCGATATGGTAGTTGTAGGTTGGCGGATAATAAAATAAAATTTTCCAACCCAACAGGCATAATATTTGATAAGCAAGTACAATAGAAATGCGAGCCTCACATTTCTCCCCCACTTATAAAAAGTTTCGTCCTCGAAACTTATACGCTTTGGTCACATGATGCGAAATGATTCCATATATACTTATATAAAAAGGAAGTACTTAAAAGATATATTTCTTACTGACTTTCATACACATCATGGAGCCGTGAGATTGGAGGAGTCACTTTCTTGCTTGGAGATTGTTGCCGCCTTGCCTATTTGCTGACTGAGTCCTTTGATTAGCCTGCATGTTCTCCTGTACTTTCTTCGGACATTGGTTTTGGTAATGCCTAATTTCTCCACACCCAAAGCACGCCCCAGTTAACCTTGCACAGGGCCCATTGTGGAGCTTGCCACATGTATCACATCGAGGCCTTGGCTCATATGGAGGGCGGTTCCTTTCAGGCCGTCGACTGGAATTAGACTTCCTCCCATTTCCACGCGCCTCTCCTTGTAAGCTCTCAACTTCGCGCTTCCCTTTTTGTTGCATAGCCATCTCAGATGCCTCAGACTCCTCTATAACACGCTCCACTTTGATAGCTTTTTGGTACATCGTTTGGAGATTTGGGAAAGTTAGTGCAGCGATGTTTGTCTTTAACTTAGATTTGAGGCCTCTCTCAAATCGTTCCATTTTCATTTCCTCATTCGCCACTTGATGAGGAGCAAACCTACTCAATTCATTAAACTTAGACATATACTCAATAACTGGCATTTTTCCTTGCTTTAGGTCAAAAAATTCCTGCTCCTTAGCCCATTTTACCTCCTTAGGATAGTATTTTTCATCTAATAACCCCTTGAACTCTGCCCAAGTTAGTGGTTGTTCGCCTTCTTTTGGCTTAACCATATCCCACCGCTAGCATCTTTCTCAAATAAGTAAGCTGCGAACTTCACCTTATAGTTAGCAGGATACTCCATAACCTCAAACAATCCCTTAATCTTCCTCTTCCAGTGCTCATACTGAATTGGGTCCGGTGCTCCGTCAAACGTAGATGGCTTAAGCTTCAAAAATTTAATGAGCATCTCCATCCCATCATTTGGAGGGGGAGGTGGAGGGGGATTTTGCCTCTCTTCCGACATATCGTATACTATCTTAACTCCTGCACTCGTAATAAGACTTCAGGTCACTTATGTGCACCATATACATATACTACTTATAGAGGAATTTCCATTAACCTCCTCCTAGTAAGCTTACAACAATTAAATACTTAACACTTAGCACTTAATATACAACATACATTGCATAGCACATAACACGTAGCACATAACATATAATTACTAACACTTAAAAACATATCGGCGAGTCAAATCTCATTTTCTCTCATCATTTTATAAAACCCTATTGCTCTGATACCATCAAATGTAACACCCTCGACCTCAGGCGGGTCGTGTTACATGCCACAGCCTTCCCCTGGGGAAAGACTGTTAAGGCAACTTTCTTAAACCTATTTGAAACATAACATAAGAGAAACTCAAAGTTTAAAACTTAAGCCACTATAACCTAATTGGGCCTTGAGTTTAACCCCAGGGCTAGAAATGCTAGAATTTTCTTAATTTCTAGGGCAAAACGGCTAGAGTTTCCCCTAAAAACTGACCATTTCCCAGGCTTAAAGCCTTACATAATAACCCTGCAATACATAATAGTACTATATAACACCAACATCTCAACGGCTACACGTCGGAAACCACAACTCTACGGGCCACATGCCCGGAGTATACAGAGCTTTCTATTTTTCATAAACTTCACAAAAAGTTAAATAATTACATAACCTTACAAACATAATCAATATTACATATTCACGTCACAATCAAACCAAGCAAGTCCACCCTTGTTGCACTCCACGCATCAGTCACATACCTGTAGATCTGGGAAAAAGGGGAAAAGTAATGGGGATGAGCAACCACCGCTCAGTGAGTAAACCCTCTCTCCCAAAACATACTTAAAATACATATTAACTTACGCAAGCCTTTCGTAATTCATTTTAGTTGAAGAGCTTTCACATAATACATCATATTCGAACCATAAACCGAGTGAAGGAATAATCATACCAAAAGGCTTAACTTTTAGAAGAAACCATAATGCGTTGACTTAACATAATAAAGTTACGCAAACCCGGAAACATAGCATAAAAGGGGTTTTACGCATAAGTTTCACTTACCGAAAATCATACATAGTAACATAATCACGTAAATGAGGAGACTATACTCTTAGAGGTACTTTGTTACTGCCATCCCGAGTCGGCCAAACTCGAGCGGCAACATACGCCTATCCGGACAGACATCATACTATGCTGAGACGTAATTTCATACTTAGACTTCAGGCGGGAATCAAACCACCATCCCTGAATCTATCATAACATATGTGATACCAGGCGGGAACTAAGCCACCATCCCTGGGTCTCAGACTTAAGCTTAAAGTTTCTAGAGTAGCTCCTCTACGTACACATAGACATAAGCATAACCATACATTCACATACATACTCATATTGGTTCATGTATACGTCTTAGGAACTTATGAAATTCATATACATACATACTTAGTAGATAAACATGCTTATACGTATTCATATATAGGTTTTATGAACTTAAAACATAATAACATAATATACATACATACTTCGTAGACAAACATACTTATATATTCAATACAAGTTTTATGAACTTAAAACATGAAAACATAATTTCCTTACGACTTTAGCTTTAGGCAAATAACAAGAAAGGCCTCTTAGAAACATGGTGAGTGTACTAACTCACGATTCAAAACTTGGTAGTTACTAGCGTGCACTTGAAAGCTAGGATTCGTAAATAATCACCTTCAGTTGCCCTTTTAACGCTCATTGTAATTCTTCAAACACAAGCGATGAACATGATACAAGCCAAGTTTACTAATCTCATAAATCGATTTCGTGAATGGTTTAAAAACTTTTCATAATCGAATTAAATTTGCTAACGTATAAACGAACTTGTAAAATACGTTTACGAATTCGTAAAACGACTTCGTTTCTAATTTAGAAGTTTCGTATAAACGTAATACGTTAATTAACTCGTAAAACGATCTCCTTTTAGACTTAAAAGCTTCTTATAAGGGCAATAAGTTGGTTAATACTTAAAACGACTTTACTTTAAACTTAAGGGTTTCTTATAAAGGTAACACGTTTACCAAATCGTAAAACGACTTATTTTCTAACTCGAATGCTTCGTATGAACGTAATAAGTTTACTAAATCGTAAAACAATTTCGTTTTCAACTTAAAAGCTTCTTAATAACGTAATACGTATGTTAGTTTGTAAAACGACTTCGTCCTGAACTTACAAGCTTCTTATAAATAAAATAAGATCTGTTAACACGTAAATCGGTTTCGTAAGTAACTTAAAAACTTCTTACAAACATAAAAGGGTTTATTAAATCGTAAAACGACTTAATTCCAACTTAAATGCTTCGTATAAATATAATAGGGTTGCTAAATCGTAAAACGATCTCGTTTTCAACTCAAAAACTTCTTAATAACGTAAAACGATTGCTAACTCATAAAACGACTTCGCTTTTTAGCTAAAAGCCTCCTTGAAATGTAATATGTATGCTAAATCATAAATCGCAACTCGTTTGAAACATAACGTGTTTAGTTAATGCTTAATTCAAACTAAGTTCGAAGCTTAAGGCTTCTCATAAACGTTATAAGTCTATTAACACATAAATCGACTTCCTTTGCAACTTCAAAGCTTCTTAAAACGTAATAAGCTTGTTAAGTCTTAAAACGATTTCGTTCCTAACTTCAAAGCTTCATATAAACGTATTACGACTACTAACTTGCAAAATGACCTCGTTTTTAACTTAAGAACTTCCTATAGACGTAAAACGTTTGCTAGTTTGTAAAACGACTCCATTATTGACTTAAAAGCTTCGTATAAACGTAATACGTTTATTAACTTGTAGAACGACTTCACTTTAAACTTAAAAGTTTCTTATAAACGTAATACGTTTACTAAATCGTAAAGCGACTTAGTTTCTAACTTGAATGCTTCGCATAAACACAATAAGCTTACTAATTCGTAAAGCGACTTCGTCTTTAACTAAAAAGGCTCTTTATAAACATAATAAGGTTGCCTAATCATAAAACGACTTTGATTCTAACTTGAAAGCTTCGTATAAACGTAATAGGGTTGCTAAATCATAAAAACAACTTCGTTTCTAACTTAAATGCTATGATTAGCAATAAATGTAAGCTAGATTCATCGAAAACTCCATTTTAAAGCATCTAGCAACCTTTCAAGAATATATTGGTTCTGCCTAGCATAGCAATGTTTAATTCATTTGCTTGTCCACACATATAATCGAATTCATACAATAACAATCCAATCTACCAATTCAGTAAACTGATTCATATAACTATCATTCGAAATCCTTAAAATAGGAGGGATTAAAGGTCCACCCACCTCGAATTCAAGCTATAGGCGTGCAAACTGACTGGATTGAAGCTAATTTCGAACTCCCAAAGCTCAGTATCCCCTCTGCTCTTCGCGCAAGGCTCGACCACTTCCAAACCCAAAACCCTAACTTGTAATTTTTGAGAAATTAAACACAATTAGGAAGAATCTAGGTCAAGAATGCAATTTATAGGTGAAGGAGGAGTTCGAAATCACCTTGCATGCGCCGAATTCGCCGGTGTTCGGCCGGTGGTGGTGCGTGGAAGGAGGAGAAACGAACGAGGAGGCGAGGAACAGGGGAGAGAGGGGCGGTCGGGGGCTTCACACAGAGGGGGAAGGAGGAGCAGCTCACGGGGGGTCGACTGGCTCAAGGCCGGCGACCGACGACGGCGTGCGTGGCGGAAGCGAAGGAGGAGAAGGAGGACAGGGGAAGCAAAGCAGGGGAACGGGAAGAAGAAGAAGAAGAGAGAGAGAGAGGGCTCGGGAGGGGGTTTCACGCGTGTGGCAATTTAGTCCCCTTCTTTCTTTTTTTTTTGTGATTCAATTCTACCACAAAACTTCAACCTATTGTATTAATAATCAAATACCCGGGCCTCTAATCTTAAACCGAGTTCCTAAATATAATCGTTGGTCAGCTTACTGGCCCTTTGATTATATTAAGGATCGATTTAGTAAATTATAGAACTATTACCAGGGTTCAACAATCTGATCGTATTTGGGAATTACTTTTGTTGGAGTTCAAGGAATCGAAGGCTTGCCTTGTCACACAACTTTAGGAAATTTATTTTTGGGGATCTAAAGTTGAATAGATCAATAACTTGGGCGATATGGTAGTTGTAGATTGGCGGATAATAAAATAAAATTTTCCTACCCAACAGGCATAATATTTGATAAGCAAGTACGATAGAAATGCGGGTCTCACAGTTTGTGCTTGAAAGCTTCATCCCCCTGTCTCTGTTCAGTAGATGATTTAGGTTGATTTTTTTGCACTCAAACAGGAACTTCTTTTCATTTGCCAGAATTCGTTTAGAATGACTCTCAGAGTGCTTGCATGTTGTCCATTTTTCATTCACTTAGGTTGTGGTGGGTTGCAGTTTCTTTCTTGTCAATTTCATTCTGGGATTTTATTCCTTTGCCCTCCTCTTTATTTGCGATATTACTTCAAAGTTTGTGATCTTGTTAGTAGTAGGAGAAAATGTAAGTATTTGTTGGTTTGCTACTTTTTAGGCTTCTTATGTAGCTTGTATTCATTTAACGCCGTATGCAATGAAATTGGCATACCACCACTGTTATGAAATGGGCATACCACTGTTATGCAATGAAATTGGCATACATTATGGGCATTTATTCGAGTTCTATAAAGAATAGGTGATATTAAGATTATTGATATTAGGTGTTACTGGTTTGAGAGAAGTAAATTCGTTTGAATTGACATAATATATGTGTTAAAAATAAGATGTAAATTCGTACTCAACTTGAATTTTGATAGCAGGGGCGCTGGTTTGAGAGAGTTCTCCGAAAAAAGGGAAGAGAACTAGTGATTCTTTGTTGCTATGCGTAATTGTATTGGATTTTAATTCATTTTTATGACTTGGTCATTGATTTCTAAGTATTTTTTTTCTTCTACAAGAAATTAGCAAATTCCTTGCTTGGCTTGAGGATAACATGGATTGTAGGTTTGCAAGAGATTGACCCTAAGTTCTTCAATAATTAAGGTACCTTAGTCTAGCTATTTCACGCTTGTAGAATTGTTCTTGGGTAAAAATGGGAACTCCTTCTTGGACCAGGGGCGTGAGATTTCTGTACCAATATTCAAACAAATTTCTGCATTACTTCCTTTTCCATTGGGGGTGTTCTGCTAAGGCCATGTTTGAGCTTATTGCTAAGTGTTTTTTCCTAAACACCTGCACGTCGAGTGTTTTAGGGAAAAATGATTGGGCAGGATATGTTGTTTGGGACTTTGTGGGTCTTCGCGGTGAAATGCAAACAAAAACAAAAAACAATCGCGTACTGGGACAAGTGGGAGAGCCAATCACAGAAAACTAAGATCCTAAGATAATGATAATGGTATAAGTAATGACTGGACTGCACAGCTATAATGAGCTATTAGGGTTAGAATTGGAGCTTAGAGTGACTCACTTAGGACAAAGATCTATTATGCACATCATAGTTATATACAAGCCAATAGCCAATGTACAAGTGTTCAAAGTCGATCAAAATAGACGAAACTCCCACAAGACAAGTGAGAAACATAAAATCTTTTTGTTTTCGAAAAAATTTTCTCTTATTATTTTTTTCAAAAGATTGAAGCATGGCTTCTCCTTCTAGATACGATAGAGGGGTGAAGGGAATTACCGCAAGTGCCCCGGCAACGGCGCCAAAAATTTGTTACCTTAAAAATTATTGTACCATAATTGCACGGTGTAATTGTAGCTAGCAACCAGCAAATACGGGTCGTATTCCACCTGGGCTTAAATAAGAAAATTTTGATCACTTAATTTATCGCAATTTCTCTATATTAATTTGGCTTCATGATACTGAAAGCAAATAAAAGGTCATCTAATTTCATTAAGGAACGAAATTACTAATTAGGGTAATCATACAAAATTTAGAAAATTGCTTGTGAGATTATCATGCTTCATATGCGCTTATTAATTTTTTTCAAAAATAGTTATAAAGAAATTTTTGTAGGATAGACATTTATTTGTAAAGTGCTCATTGAGAGATAAATTAATACATTTGAAACTATTTCTTATAAACTATGTTACTTTGTTTTTTTCATCACATGCCCAAATATCCTATATTTTTGCTAATTAAGCCTTCTTCAAATAGTTCCTTATGATTTCAAAGAAGCAAAATTGACAATCATTCTTCCATTCACATATATATGTCCTAGTGTACCCAAACCAAATAGAAATTTCGCAAGTTGAAATATCTACTTCATTCAAGCTCTTCTTGATCATAGAGACAAAATTTATGTATACCTTTGCAAGGGTAAGTATCATTTGGTTTTTGGAAACACTAGACAAATTTTTCCCAAGAATGTCTTCTTTTTTAATTTTTGTTAAGGGCACTTGAGAATTATTTAAATTGTACATGTAGCTCTCTTGGATTAATCTCTTTGGTTTTGCATACTTTTGTCTCCTTTTTTTAATCTGTTGAGAATTATGTATACTTTTGCAAGAGTAGGCAATTGCTTTTCTTCTAATTGAAGGGTGGTACTCTCGTAGATTAATCTCTTGGGTATGACCATTTCATAAATGAGAGGACCAGAAAAAGCACTACTAGAAATTTGCTTTTTAACGATGATATATTAATGATTACATGAGAAATTGTCATCAAAATATATAAAGAATGATGAAAACATAAAGTCATTATTTAATTATATAAAGCAGCAAGTGTTAGATGACGAATAATCAACATGATTGCTATTTCGTTTTTATGCTTGTTTATTAATATTGAGGTTATGCTTGTTTATTAATATTGAGAATGCTTTACATGAAAATGACTAAAAACTTATTAGTGCATATATTAAAGACCCCACTTTTAAATGAGGTTATTGCTTATCACATGAAATAAATGCTGTAAAATTGTTTAAAGAATGCTCAACAAAATAAGGAAGGACTACTTTCACGATATAAGATACATTTCAAAATTCTAAGATAAAATATAAAGTCATTGAAAAATGCTTAGCATGACAAGGATTCAATGTACATAAATATGTGTTTAATACATGAGAAGAGATTGCTCATAGGTATAAGAAAATGTTGAGTCGTTTAAATAATGCTTCAGCAATATGAGGAGTACTAGATGGGCTTCTTCATGTGCACATGTTAGAATTGTGTTGGCAAAATCATGTCGGTAAAATTAATCGTTGAAGTAACTGATGAATACAAAATGATAAAAATGGACGCAAATGTTATCTATTGTTTTTGTCATCATTTGTTATTACTATTACTATTACTATTAATTATTATCACTATTATTATTATTGCTACTACCACTGCTACTGTTATTACTATTGTTATCATAATTGTAATAATAATAATTATTATTATTATCACTATAATTATTGTTGTTGTTGTTATTATTATTATTGTTGTTGTTGTTGTTGTTGTTGTTACTACTAAAAATTTCATACAAGATGATTGTTTTTTGGATGAAGTTAATAGCATTATTAATTATTATTGAAACAGTGTATGTGAAAATAAAATTGATAGGATGAATGAAGAAAAGGTCAACAGCGTATAAAAATAAACAAAACAATAAAAGGCGATCCACTCGTGAAAATATCCTAAAAGTCAGATATGTTATCCATATGCACATGGCAAAAACTGTAAAAGCAATTAAAGACAATAAGGGAGGGACATATTTGGCAAACAAAAAATGGAACGCTAACAAGGGGCATGCAACGTTAACATCACTAACGTTTCACAAACATGATCACAAATGCCAAGGCCATGTTCAACAATAGTGTTTGAAACTATACATAATGTTTTGATCAAGTCATGATGTTAATCAGTTAATTTTTAGTGTTCAGTAATAGTTTAGACTAGATTTTCAAATAGAGTTTAGCTTTTCAAGTAATGTTTCTCAAAAGTGAATATTAGTAGTGTTTGACATTCAAAAGGAGCGTTTTATTTTTTGGTCAAAAGTACCCTTTTGAAATTTTGTCTCTATAAATCATCCATATCATATTCATGTCAATTTACATTAATTAGCTAACCCAACTGCTAAATTTATTGAACACATTTCTTCAACTACTCATCTAAACACCTAGCCACTAACAGTTAAATTAGAATAGTTATCTACACCTTAAATAGCTATTTGCAACCTCAACAACTATCCGCCACCTAAATAGCCAATTCTATTGAATAGAGCCTACATGTCGATGCTAAATGCTAATTTATCGAACAATAAGTGTTGAAGTAAACAGTACTTTAACTTAGTCGAAATGTTAAACACTACTTAAAATGCTACTGCTGAACATGACCCAAATCCCCACTTACCTAGGTGGTTAGATAAGGACTGTGCTATTATTATTGATGATATGAACAATGTATCCAATGCTCGAATTTAGTACTGGCAAGTCACTGTAGGTGCATCCTGAATGTCCGTTCCTTTTGTTTTTTCTTTTTCGTTAAGGTGGATGACTCTTGAACTTCTTTTTCTTAAATTTCTATGATAAACTAAACCAATTTTAATCTTTCAAAAATCAGTATAAAAAGTGAGAGTAATATACCTTGTATGTGTATGTGTGTGTGTGAGAGAGAGAGAGAGGCAAAAAGAGAACATAAAAAGAGAAAAATATGTTGATTCAGATATTTCGCAAAGTTTTCAATGTCTAAATTTTAAAAGATTCCACGTACAGAAAAAGGGACTAATGCCTTGAGTGTGTGCATGCATATGTGTTCATTCATTGTGGTGTTAAAAAAATGTTAAGTAGATAGTGCATTATGAAACTGATACTATAAAACTGTTAAAAACACGTTAAGTAGATAACGCATTGCAAAACTGATACCACAAAACCAAAAAAGGGTGATAACTTTAACATTCATGTATGCTAGAATTAATAACAATTAGTAACTAATCTACACAGTTATCTAGAATATTCTGCCAGCTAATTATAAAGTCACTGTACTATGCTTTAGGCCGAAAAGCTAATTTTTTTTTGTATAAATACACTATTCTCATGTTGTAAGCCTTCTAATACACCTCACAATCATACGGCAAGGCTTCCTACATCTCTCTTCCCTACTCTTCCCCTTTTTCGTTTTTTCTATCTCATGAAATCTTTCATGGTATCAGACTAGGACCTTTGACCCTGATTTTTTGAATCAAAGATCTTCATACCTTTTTTTTTTTTCCTTTGATCGATCAATGTTTTGTTTTCATCAATTAGTCTCTCCCATTTTTAGCCCAACCTTTATGAACCTTACTAGACACCAAATAGTTGTTGGAAGTAATGGCAACAAGCTACTTTTCCTTCTTTATTTCTTCTTGTCCCACATAGAACTTGGAAAGAAGGAGAAAAGGGATCTTATACTCCTACTCCTCCTTGTCCCAGTTGAATAAGATCAAGGCATATTTTAAGGGTATGAGGGGGCCACTGGGAAACCGCGCGCGCCGCCACCGTCCGTCCGTCCCGTCCGGGCTGGGCGCGCGTGCGGGTCGATTGTTTTTGGAAAAATCCGTTTTATTCTTTTGTATAACGGATTGCGTCCACGATTCTCGCCTCCGTTTATTATGGTCCTCCTGATAATCTGCTCTCCCCTTAATTTCAATTGCAATTTTCTACCAGCTACTTATCTTCTGCCTGATCTTCTGCCTCCATCATTGCTGTTGCCGTAACTGCTGCTGTTTTCCTGCTTTTCTTAAACCCTTCAACAGCTATTATCTTACTATAAATACGTGGCTCCCCTGTGCATTGGGAACACACAGAAAACCATCCATTTCTTCCCTCTTCTCTTCTGTCTTCCTCCTTGCTGCGTTTCTGGGCATTAACATTGCATACCTCAACCTCTTAGCCGCGAAGTGCACGCGTCTGAGAGTTACTGAGTTAACCTTGGGGAGCGACCGACTAATACGATTTGCACCCTAGTTGAGCCATAATCGCTTTCAAGGCATTGGTTCTCTACCACGACTCGGTTTAACCAACCCTGAGCTTTTCAGTCATTGCACCTAATTTTTCCAACAATTTGAAAGCGATGACAATTGCAATGGCTGCACCCTTCCAGAAGTCTCTCCCTGAACTTCACAAAATCGAGCCACTCGATGGAACTAACTACAAACGTTGGTCCCAGAAGTTACTACTCTGCTTCGAACAACTAGAAATCGATTATGTCCTCACCATAGACTACCTTGATGAATCTGACATCTCTCAGATTGATGCTGAGAAATCCATCGCCACTCCTGTTACTCCAAAAACACAAACTATTCCACTAGATGAAATTGCCAGAAAGAAACTGGAAAAAGACAACAAGCTGGCACGGAGCTATCTGCTGAACAACATGTCGAATCCATTGTTTGATCTTTTTGTGATCTTCAAGTCTGCGAAGATCATATGGACCAAACTGGAGCCGAAATATGGTTCAGATGACGCTGAAAAAAGGAAATATGTTGTACGGAAGTGGCTGCAGTTTCAGATCGTAGACGACAAGCCTATCATGGAACAAGTCCACGTCTATGAGAACCTTTGTGCTGAAGTGCTGAACGAGGGCATGAAGATGTGCGAGATCCTACAAGCAAATGTATTGATCGAGAAATTCCCCCCATCCTGGAGTGACTACAGAAATCACCTGAAGCACAAGAAGAAGGATTTGACACTCCAGGAGCTAATCAGTCATATGAGGACTGAAGAAGCAAATCGTCTTAAAGATAAGTTAGAATCTCTATCTTTAAATTCATCTAAAGCTAATCTTGTCGAATCTTCTATTCCTGTAAACAGAGACAGGTTTAAAGGAAAAAATAAAAGGGATCAGAAGCCACTGAAACGTCAAAATCACCTGAAAAAGACAAACGACAGAATTCAGAAGCAGAAGGTTGTCTGCTACGTTTGTGGCAAACCAGGCCACAAAGCATATCAGTGCAACCTTCGTAAGGGAGCCAACCAAACAATTCAGAAATACACCGGATAACCAACTGCACAAGCAAACCTGACTGAAGATACTGAAGTTTTCTGTGCAGTCACATTGGAGGTCAATTTGGTGTCCAACCCTACTGAATGAATTCTAGATACCGGAGCAACAAGACACTTCTGTGCCAACAAGGATCTGATGCACGATTTCAAAGATTTCCCAGATGGCGAGCATGTCTTCATAGGCAATGCCACTACCGCCGGAGTCATGAGTAAAGGGAAAGTACTTCTGAAATTTACTTCTGGCAAATCCTTATGTCTGAATAATGTGCTGTTTGTGCCTTCCCTTCGTAGAAACTTAGTCTCTAGTAGTCTTCTAGACATTGCTGGGTTTGAGGTCAACCAAAAGGCTGGGAAAATAATTATACTTCGCAATGGGGTCTTTGTTGGGAAAGGGTATCGTAGTGGATGGCTCTTTGTTCTGAATGTTGCTTCTGATGCAGTTAATGAAAATGCTTCTTCTGCCTATATTGCTGAGTCTGTGGATTTATAACATGGTAGACTTGGACATGTAAATTATGCTTCAATAAACAAACTAAAGAACATGTGACTAATTTCTAATATCAATACTGAAAACTGCTTAAAATGTGATGTTTGCGTTGAGGCAAAATTTGCTAAAAAACCATTCAAGACCATAACAACTCGGGAAACTGAACTGCTTGAACTTGTGCATTCAGACCTAGCAGACTTTAAGAACACAATGAGCAAGGGAGGAAAGATATGGTATATCACTTTTGTGGATGACTTTTCTAGGTATACCAAAGTTTACCTCCTTAAGTCTAAAAACGAGGCTGAGCAAATGTTCTTAAAATACAAAGCAGAAGTTGAGAACCAATTAGATCGAAAGATCAAGAGACTACGATCAGATAGAGGTGGAGAATATGATACCAATTCTTTGACTGCTTTTTGTGAGAAAAATGGCATTATACATGAGACTACTGCCCTTTATACCCCTCAACAAAATGGTATAGCTGAAAGGAAAAATCATACCTCAAAGGAAATGACGAATGCTATTCTTATAAGTTCGGGGTTGCCTGATAACATGTGGGGAGAAGCTGTCTTAACTGCGTGCCTTATTCTTAATAGAATCCCTTATAAAAAATCAGACAAAACCCCATATGAATTGTGGAAAGGGTATGTTCCTAATCTGAGTTATCTGAAAGTGTGGGGCTGTTTGGCTAAGGTTGCTTTGCCTAGTATTAAACGAACTAACATAGGTCCCAAGACTTTTGATGTTGTATTTATTGGTTATGCTCAAAACAGTGCTGCTTATAGATTCATGTCATTAAATGATAATGTTATTTCTGAACATAGAGATGCAGAGTTTTTTGAGCATGTTTTCCCCCTTAAAAGGGAAGTGACTGATGTGGCACCTTTTAATTCTTCTTTATCTGCTAAATCGCCTGTTTCTAACTCTAACGATAGAGTCTTAGAAATTGAACCTAGAAGGAGCAAGAGACGTAGGGTCGAAACAAACTTCGGACCTAACTTTATTACTGCTTTTCTAATGGAATCCTTTAATAGCTCGGATGTTGATGTCATAACTGAGGAATTTGTGTCAAACTTCTTGATAGAAGAAGATCCCAAAACCTATCAAGAGGCTATAAAATCTATAGATACAATTTTTTGGAAGGAAGCCATTAAAAGTGAAATAGATTCACTCGAGTCAAACAAAACATGGAAATTGACCGGCCTGCCCAAGGGTTGTAGACCCATTAGTAGTAAATGGATTTTCAAAAAGAAGTTAAAGGCGGATGGTTCAATTGATAAGTATAAGGCCAGGTTGGTTATTAGAGGTTTTGATCAGAGAAAGGGGATAGACTATTTTGATACATACTCCCCTGTGACCAAAATAGCCACCATTAGAGCTTTAATTGCCTTAGCTGCTATATATGATCTTGTTGTACATCAAATGGATGTTAAAACAGCCTTCTTGAATGGTGATCTAGAGGAAGAAATTTACATGACTCAACCTGAGGGCTGTGAGGTACCAGGCCAGGAGAACAAAGTCTGTAGACTGAGAAAATCTCTTTATGGTCTAAAGCAGGCTCCTAAACAATGGTACGAAAAGTTTGACAGCTCTTTAGTACAAAATAGTTTTACTGTAAACTTATCTGATTCATGTGTATACTCAAAAAGGATTGATTCAGATTGTGTACTCATTTGTCTTTACGTTGATGATATGCTGATCTTAGGCACTAATCTGCTCGTTGTTAATGAAACTAAAAAGCTATTGTCTTCGTTGTTTGAAATGAAAGACATGGGAGAAGCAGATGTGATTTTGGGGATCAAAATTCAGAAAACTAGCACTGGCTTTTCGTTGTCTCAGTCACATTATATTGAAAAAATGTTGAAGAAATTCAACCAATTTGATGTGACACCTGTGAGAACACCTTATGATCCCAGTATTCACTTAAAGAAAAATAAAGGATCCAGTGTATCACAAAATGAGTACGCAAAAGTTATAGGAAGTGTGATGTTTCTTATGAACTTCACTCGTCCTGATATTGCTTATGCTGTAAGCAGATTGAGTCGGTATACTCATAACCCTAGTCAAGAACATTGGAATGCACTTCTTCGTTTGCTCAAATATCTTAGAGGTACTATTGATACGTGTTTGCATTTTAACAAATTTCCTGCTGTGTTAGAAGGATATTGTGATGCAAACTGGGTATCTGATAACGATGAAATCAGCTCTACTAGTGGTTATGTTTTTACTCTTGGTGGAGGGGCTATCTCGTGGAAGTCTGCAAAACAGACTTGCATAGCCCGCTCCACCATGGAATCTGAATTCATTGCTCTTGAGTTGGCAGGACAAGAAGTAGAATGGCTCAAATGCTTGTTAACAGACATGCCATTGTGGGGCAAACAAGCAACACCAATTTCCCTACATTGTGACTCGCAAGCGGCAATAGGAGTGGCGCACAATAGTGTCTACAACGGAAAAAGGAGACACATCCGTATCAGACACAGTGCGGTGAAACAGCTGCTGAAACATGGAGTCATATCTCTACAGTATGTGAGATCTGAGAAGAACTTGGCGGATCCTCTCACGAAGGGATTAACAAGGCGATTGGTGCTGGAGACGTCGAGGGAGATGGGCCTTAAGCCTGTGAATGGAGATGGTGTGGTGGATACCCATTAGCGGTCAAACGAAGCCATACTAACCTCTAAGATGCACTACATTCCCATGCCTATGACATGTGATAATGCTTGTGCTATAGAGAAGCACAATAATGAATCCATAGCCTTCCAAGGTGGTGCTATAGAAAAGCACTTGATGGATTCATCCCATTTTACTTGAAAAACGAGCTTATGCTCTTGGTGTAGCTATACTCATTGTGGGGATGAGGTTCAACTGTATTATGTTCTTAATAATTTCATAGCCATTGTTATGGTGGTCTATACCGAAGATAGACTTGATGGAATTACCTACGTAGGTGTGAAGGTTTGGCCGCCTTCTATGAGAAATTCAGGTTTTCTCTCTAGAGCACCTATGAGACCCAAGGTACGCGCATGGCCAAAAAGGCGCCTGCGTTGTTATCGCGAGGTATCTGTTTTTCCTTAAGGAGTTGATATATGTTGTGAGGGTCTCAATCAAGGTTTATAAGTTCAAGACTTAGCTCACTTGTAAATTACTTGGTTGTTGCCTCACATCACTAATGTGTCAATTCAAATCGAAAGATATTGACATCTAAGTATCTGACCCCTAATCGCCCAGAAATTCTTTCCTCTCTTATCTTGTATGCCATTAGTGGGGGATTGTTGGAAGTAATGGCAACAAGCTACTTTTCCTTCTCTATTTCTTCTTGTCCTACATAGAACTTGGAAAGAAGGAGAAAAGGGTTCTTATACTCCTACTCCTCCTTGTCCCAGTTGAATAAGATCAAGGCATGTTTTAAGGGTATAAGGGGGCTACTGGGAAACCACGCGCGTGCGCACGCCGCCACCACCCGCCCATCCCGTCCGGGCTGGGCGCGCGCGGGTCGATTATTTTTGGAAAAATCCGTTTTATTCTTTTGTATAACGGATTGCGTCCACGATTCTCGCCTCCGTTTATTATGGTCCTCCTGATAATCTGCTCTCCCCTTAATTTCAATTGCAATTTTCTACCAGCTACTTATCTTCTGCCTGATCTTCTGCCTCCCTCATTGCTATTGCCGTAACTGCTGCTGTTTTCCTGCTTTTCTTAAGCCCTTCAACAGCTATTATCTTACTATAAATACGTGGCTCCCCTGTGCATTGGGAACACACAGAAAACCATCCATTTCTTCCCTCTTCTCTTCTGTCTTCCTCCTTGCTACGTTTCTGGGCATTAACATTGCATACCTCAACCTCTTAGCCGCGAAGTGCACGCGTCTGAGAGTTACTGAGTTAACCTTGGGGAGCGACCAGCTAATACGATTTGCACCCTAGTCGAGCCGTAATCGCTTTCAAGGCAGTGGTTCTCTACCACGACTCGGTTTAACCAACCCTGAGCTTTTCAGTCATTGCACCTAATTTTTCCAACAATAGTTCACAGTATCAACATGCCAAGGGTTAGCATGGACGACAAACAACTGCTTATTAAGAAAGCATTCAGAAGTGTGAGACTCAAACACTCTAGTCTAGACAATCGTAAACAACTGGTCAACAACTAGGTTCTTAGAACCTCTCTTATCTTTGATCCCACAATTGAATTCTTGCAAAAGAAAAATCCATCTCACAAGACTAGACTTAATATCCTTTTTAGAAAGTAGGTATTTCAAGGTAGAATAGTCAGTGTAGACAATGACATGAGACCCAGTCAGGTAAGATCTAAACTTCTCAAAGTCAAAGATCACAACCAAAAATTCTTTCTTAGTCAAGGTGCAGTTTAGCTGGGCATCATTCAGGGTGTAGCTAGAATAATAAATAATATGGGATTTCCTATCAACATATTGTTGTAAGGCAACCCTAGCAGCATGATCAGGTGCATCACACATCAATTTAAAGGGATCCCCCTAGGGGTGTCCATGGTTTAGGTACCTGAACCAAAAGAGATTTTGGTTTGGGTACCTAAAATTTTGGGGCCAGATAGATAGCTAACCGTATCCGAACCGAAAATTATCGGGTACTCGATAATTTTGGTTCGGGTTTTTGGTTGCCTAATAACCCAATTTTTATGAACCTTTTTTTTTTCCCAGCAATTTTCCGTGTGAGACTAGAGGGCGCTTTGTTGACTGTTGAGTGCGACTGTGTGAGACTGTGAGGGGTCGAGAAAGCCTTCTTGAGTACGAGAAAAGCAGACTCGTTGAGATTGTTAGTCATTGGTCGTCGGCATCAGAGGGAGAGAGAAAGAGCATTGAGTGAGCCAGCTAAGTGCTGAGCATGTCTGTGTTTGAGGGCTGTGAAGTCGAGTGACTAGGAAGGCGCCTTGTTGAGTCCGAGACAGAGCAAACTCGGTAGAGACCATTGCTCATCGATCGTCGACGGTCAAAGGGGAGGCTGGGAGGGGGGAGAGAGTCTATGTGAGAGGACTGAGAGCCGGAGCCAGCTGCAGGCGCGACTGGGGAGTTTGGGAGTCTGGGTGAGAGAAATTAAGGTTTGAAAAATAGCGTGGCAGTAGCACACTAGCATAGTAGCATGCCCCCTGTTTTTTGAAAAAAAATTAGAAAAAAAGGATTTTCGGGTTTTGAAATGCCTGAATTCATAAAATGGCTGACCTGTACTCGAACCAAATATTCGAAAAAATTATCCATTTGGGTACCCGAATCGAATTTTTTGAATATTTCGGTTCGGATACTCTGATTTTGTATCGGGTAGTGTGTTTTCGGTTTGGTATTTGGTTTTGGATATTTTTAAACACCACTCGTTCTCCATATATGGGATGATGAAGAATGGGAGTAGAGGTCAAGAATGGGAGTAGAGGTCAAGACTTCTTTCAGCTTAGTAAATGCCACATGACACTCCTTACGGAAATGAAATGGCACATCCTTATCTAAAAGGTTGGTCAAAGGATTGGCTCTCTTACCAAACTCCTTAATGAAATGACGATAAAACCCTACATGTCTAAAAAAAGACCTTATCTCTTTCACATAAGTGAGAGGGGGAAGATTAGCAATCAAATTAGCCTTAACTTTATCATTTATCAAGTCAATTCCATCTTTACAAATAACATGACCTAAGACTATCCATTTCTTTTACCATGAAGCGACGTTTCTCCCGATTTAGAGTCATCTTTCACCCTACATCATTTTAGCATTTTACTCAGATTGCACAAACAATCATTAAAGGAAGACCTAAACATAGAGAAGTCATCCATAAAAATTTTCATTTAGTATTCAGCTAAATCTGAGAAACTGGAAATCATTACCTATCAAAAGTAGCAGGGGCATTGTAGGGTCCCAAGGGCATTCTTCTAAAAGTACCAAATAGACATGTGAAAATAATCTTTTCTTAGTCCTTAGGAGTAATAGAGATCTAGGTACAGTAATAAAGTAAATGTGTAACTAACCTCTCTAACATCTGTTCAAGGAACGGAAGGGGGAACTGGTCTTTCTAGTGGTAACATTCAATTTTCTATGGTGTATGTAAACCCGTCGCCTAGACTGAACTAGAGTGGGATCTAGCTTATTCTCATCATTCCTAATCACATTAATGCCAGTCTTCTTAGGAACAACTTGAGTAGGACTAACCCACTGACTATTGAAATGAGATAAATAGCTACATAACCTAACCATTTAAGAACTTTCTTCCTAACTACTTCCCACAAGGTCAGGTTTAAATTTTGATTGAAAATAACAGAACTAGCACCAATGGCTAAGAAAGCCTTCTTAGAAATAGCAGCGGCTCACTTGGTAGTATGCAAGTCCCGCAAAAATCTTGCATAAACATCATTTGTTAAACAGCATCGACTAATGGAATGTTGACTTTGACTTAAAAGAAAATCTATCTTATCTTATCATCATGAGCCTAGTCTTTCTTTTTTAATCCATAAGGGAAATGAGGTATGGCATCATGAACCTGCTCAACAACAATAGGAGAAAAAGAATCCTTAGGTGATGAGGAATCCACAGCATCAGTAAAGTCCATCTCTTTAGGCTCCTCTTAGTCAAAAGATAGTTAGAAGGGAAATCACTAGGGGCACCGTCAATATTATCGCTTGAAGTGTTAGATGAACCAAACTTTAGAAGAGAAGAGGGAGAAGAAGATGAATTTTGAAAGAAAGTGTAAGGGTATCTATAAATTTCTTTTGAATTGCCCACATTATTATCAATCTCTCACCCTCATCTAAGGGTAATAACTGCACTTAATTTCCTCACTTGAACTAGGGTGGGCCCAAACAAATAAGATGTAGAGAGGCACTTTAGGGTTTACCTCTGGCTAACTATAAAAACTACCTGGCTCACAACTAGATTATGCTAATTGAGAAAATTATTCAGTCATCATTCTCATCATCTTTTCCATATTAGAATTAATCATTCTATCTATACTACTATTTAGTCTCCTCTTAATCTCATCAATATAAGTGTAACTAAGGGGAGGATAAGCAGGAGCCACAGGAGATGGTGGTCTGGGTGTACTAGGCATTCCCTAAGAAGCTGGGCTTTAATAAGAGTTATAAAATGGGAAATGGGCTGGGAGTTTTTTTTTTTTTTAAAGAAAATAGTCCAGGTTGAAAATTAGAAACCATAATATTTAATCCACTATTCCATGAAAAATTAGGGTGATTTCTCCACCCTGCATTGAAGTGGAAACTAGGTCATTCTTGGATTTCTAGAAGGCCATATTCACTTGGTCTTGTATAGTGGATAATTGGTGAGAAAAATAAGGATGAAAACTCAATGTATGGTCTAAGGCCTAATAATGAGAACAAGACAGCAAAGAAGTCTAAGGAGTTTGGGGTTGTCAAGCAGATAACTCCTTCAACATGTTCTCTAATACTGCAATGTTGAACTTAAGATGACTCATATCAGAACTTGCATGCATTCCACCCCTAGCACCAAATCTGTAACTTTAGTTGTCATTTCTAGTAGCTTCCCACTGCATTGTCTTCTTAACTAAATCCTCTAAAAAGTCCCAAGCAGTTATGTTTCTTAGAATGAAAGTTGCCCTATCACATGGATTCTGACATGGTTCTGGTATGCTGGTCAAGTCCACACACAATTAATTTTATAAAGATATGACTATTCTAAACCATGATGATGACATTGAGCCAACAAATTCTTAAATCAATCTAAGTATTTCCAAAATGATTCCCTTTTCCAATTGAACAAATTAAATAATTTCATTCCTTAGCTTTACAGGTTTGACATTGGAAAAATATTTTCTTAAGACAACTTGACAAAGCCATTCCAAGTGGAAATAGAATTAGCAACCAAGCCATACATCCATATATTAGCAGAATCTTTTCAAGCAAAAGGAATTAATTTCATTCTAACTAAATCAACATATATATATATATATATATATATATATATATATATCTATATATATATATATATATAATATATATAATATATATATATATATATATATATATATAACAAAAATGCATCATGGAACATATTTACTCAAATTCTCTCCAAAGATGTATGCAACCTCTAAACCAGCGAACTTCAAAAGCATTTAAGTGTAATGAGATGTTAGTTCAAAAGTCACATTAGGTCCTAGGTCAGGCAAGTTAAAACATGATGGCGAGGTAGCCCTTGGAAGATAAAAAATATAATGCAAAGGTCTCTCTTGTACCATTTCCTATGCTTCTAGTTCAGGTTTGGGTTCATGTTCAGATTGATGCATCTCCCATACCCACAAAAGTATTTTTGATCTTTTTCATTTTTTGATATTTTTCAAATTGTTTTAACACAAAAACAGAACAGAAACAAAATCTAAGAGAACAAAAACTAAAAAGAAATTTAAATAGAAAATGTAACAAAACAACAAACTCATAATCATATGCACAAAAAATTCCACCAAATGAAGCAGAGTATGCACGTATTTTTTTTTCAATTTTCACTATCCTAAAGTAAATTAGAAAAATAAAATAGAATATTACACGAAATTAAAAACTATATAGTAAGTTAGTTCTGAAAATTGCAAAAAATTATGAAAACATTTCAGAAAATTTTCCAAAAATTCTCCTAGACTCTAAAAACATATAGAAACTTGCTAAATGTACCAGAAAAGTAAAATAAGCACAAAATCTGCATAGAAAATCAAAACAGAAAACCTAAAAAATAAAAACTCCACAGAAACTATTCTAACTTTTACATGTTCTGCCTTTACCGTACTGTTCATAGCTCCGAATTGTTTTAATTTTTTTAATGTAAAGTTAAATATAAACTAAAAACAAAACAAAATCAAAATCCAAATGTAAATTCTAAACAAATAAAAAAAGGAACACAAATTTCTAAACTACTTACCTTAGAAAAATTAAAACTAAATAAACACCAACACAAAATCAAAATTGAAAAAAACCAACAAACACTTAATTGACTAATTTAAGACTCGACTTACAACATAATTTCATAGGACCATCCCCAACAATTGTGCCAAAAACTTGGTGTTATTTTTTGCAAAGATAACATTCAAATCGCAAAGCATATGACTTCAGTCATAGCACTTGAGCGTTGGTCCACAGGGATGGATGCGCGCAAAATTAAGTTTTAAATAACTAGTTGAAGCAAACATCGTACCATCTCAATAAAATAAACCAACTCATATGTAATTTTAGTTGAAATGAAATGACATGGTTAAAACTAAGACAAATCCAAAATCTAACAGGCTTATAGCCATTTGTCCACTTGATAATGTTAAGCAATAAATAATCAACACATGACACAACCTATGAGCTCCATTAGCATGTGAGGAGCAAAGGAGAAAGAAAATGCAGGGGACCACAAATTATATCATAGTCCCAAGTCTATGGACCCTAGCACTTTTTTTTTTTTTTTTTTTTTGCCGAAATGCAAACAGATGTACGTCATCTACCCATCCAATGGTTGGTGTGTTTGCTAGTCCCCTTTGTTACTGAGGCTACGGGTTTGAATCTGCAACCTATTGACTTTTTTGTTTATAATTTTCTTATGGGGTTGAACATTTTGTTTTATATACTAGAGCAATGTATTGTATCAAGTTAAGCATTTTGTTTTACTTACTTGAGCATTTTGGGACTGATGGACCCAAGATTATGATATAAGTGCTGTAGGGGGCTACGAAATTAGCACATGACGAGTGCATTAGTAAGAAAAGAAACTGAAAAAGATGGCAGCTTATTCATGGGATAGGAAGAGAAAGAGATGAGATTGGGGGGAAGGTTGGAAATTGACTACTCAACTGGGCCTCTGGAAAGGCCATAGAACAGGCTGTGTAAGAAAGAGAAGGAGGTGGACTGGACTGTGAGTAAGCAAGCACACTAGGCTTTTTGTATTTGTTCTTTTGCTTCAATCTTGATTTGACATTTCTTTTATTATTCTCTTTTGGCATCCAATTCAAACAATTTGCCAACTCTCTTTAAATTCCACTATCTCTATAAATTAAATAAAAATATGTTAAATTCCTAGTTTATTAATTTATTTTGAGCAAATATTAGACAAGAAAGGGTATACAAATGTAAGAATTTCTCGTGGAACACCATGACTTGCCTTTTCGCTGTCAAAACAGCATGAGATGTAGGATTCAGATCCCTCATTGTGAAGAGAGACTGTTTACACTAATATAGAAGTTGAAGCTTAAAGGAAGCCCTAAAAAGTCTTTGGACATATGGTAGTTGATATTCCAATGGATAATTTTATTTTTTTTTTTTAAGTTGGAGTCATGTTGAAAAAGCGGGAAAGTGAGTAGCTTATTCCCTACCTACGACCCTACGACTCTAGTGATAGATTTTGGTTGGAGCAAGGGTCCAATTTTGGACTTAGCCTTAGACAATATGCATGCTTTCCTTGATTCGAATCAATAAATCAATTTGAAGGCTTTTCCATTAGAAAAGTGTTTTGATATAGTGGATCTCCAACACCATGGCTCTTGCTTCTACTCAAAGGAATCATTACCCAATCTAAGACCAACGTTGTGAAATTCGCTGTGATTTAGAACCATAAGAGTGGATTAGCTAATGGAACAGTAGCTTGGGGTTCTGGGTACTACTTCTAGAAGACAATTGGCATCTAGCTAGATCCTTATCCCAAGGCATCGAGGGGTGAGACTTGATCTTTGATTAAAGTTACTACCAAAGTTTCATCTATTGAGGAGACATTTTATAGCCTACTAGAGATGTGGCAATGCTTGTAATGGCCTGACTCCTTCTTGATTAAGAACCTGATTAGCAGATGAGGTCAAAGATAATGAGAAAATCCATTTGGAATAATTTTGATGTTAATGAAGCAAGAAATGTTAGGCCTAAGCTGTCTCATATCAAAACACAACATAATGAGCTTGTGTACACTAACACACGTATATAGGTTCTTCAATCTGAAGATGAATTTTGGGCAGTTGATCTTATTTACTATGTACTGGGATCTTCCCTGCCTTTTCCTTATGTTGAATGGATTTGTTACGCATACTTGGCATAACTATCCTATTGTTAGAGATACAACGAAGAAGAATATTATTCTGTTGGTGCGTTTTGCTTCTGTTGACATTCTTAATGAAGTCTTGCAAGTGGGGTTCTAGCAATTTGACAAAAAGTCATTCATTGTTAAACATCAAACCCCTCATGCACAGAAGGAGAAAGCCAAAAATGTTCTTGTGCGGATCTAGTTTCCATAACTAGGTTTGGAAAATTACGAGCTTACATCTTTGCGTAGACTTGCTAGTACCTTGGGTGCACTCATTATGGCTATTGAGAACATAATGACCAAAGATAGGATTGGGTTTGCTTGTGTTTTAATTGATGTCACTATTACAAAGGACGTCCTTGAAACGGTTATTTTATCAGGATGAGAGACGACATCAAGGACTGGACTATATTGTCTTTTAATAGAAGCAAGTTTTATGTGGCAAATGTAAAGGTTATGGTTATTTCATAAAGAGTTATAGGAAACAAGATGGTAATTTACAGCGAAAGCCTAGGTACCAGCCAAGCAACACTCAGGCAGTCCAAGACGGGCCAATAGTGAAAGAAGCAAATATTGAGTGGCAAGTTATGCAAGGCCAATCTATCAGAGTCATAACTAAATTACCATGACCCCTAGGATCTCAAATACATAAGAGATTCTAAATTCTACTGATACTATTATATAGATGACAACCTTTTGAGTTGTAGAATCAAGTAGATAAAGATGGCGGGGATGTTAGTCTTCAGCTTCTGAAAAATGAAGAACATCGAAATGTGGAATATAAGGGATTTTAATATCCCTAATAAGCAAAAGGCTTAGCTTGATCTCCATAAGAGAAGTAAGGTTGGATTCATTGGCATTGTGGAGACTTAGACTAGGTAGGCAAGTTATAACAAAATTGAAGCTAATATTTACATGTTTGGAAGCACTTTGTCAATTATAATGCTCATTTTAGGGGGATAATTTGGTTCATATAGAGGTCAGCTCACTTTTAGGTTACTATTGCTTTGTCCACAGCTCAGTTAGTGCACCACTATGATGTTTTTCATAAGTTCTTTATAAGACAGTTTCATATCAGTATGAATGATGACTAAGATGCTCTTCAGGACATGATGAATTTTTGGGAGGCTAAAAGAGCTATCAATGTGCACGCACCTAGGTCATGGTGTTGGATACACGGCTACAATCATGTTCTAGAAAGGTTGATGATAGGATATGGGGCATTCTACTTTCTTTGGATTTCCAATCCTATGTATGTAATGTTGGATTGTTAGATATTAGATAGTGAGGATACAGATGTGCTTGAAAAAAAAAAAGAGGAAGATGGTTATGGAATATTTTCAAAGATGGACAAAGTCTTGGCAGATTCTATTTGGCAAACCACATATCTTGATTCTCAGGATATATCTCTACCCGATCATTGTGTTCTATTATTGAAAGATTCCAAATGCTGGATTCATTCCTTTTAATTATTTCAACCTATAGACCTTTTGTGAGACTTTTGATGTTATTTTAAGAAGGGATTGGAATAAGCCTATAGTTAGTACTCCTATGTACCAAATTTATATGAAGTTCAGGAAGCTTTAAGAAAACCATTTAAGGAACTAAATAGAGATATGTTTGGTGAGGTTCCTACTTAGTTGGCTAAAGCAAAAGAGGAGATACTATAGGTAAAATTGTTGCAAGGTAATTCTTTTGATGGTGACCTTATTAGGAAGGAGAATTTTATACTAGGAAGGAGCAAAGAGCTTTTATGTGTAAAAACTGAAGCTAATTAGCTTAATTTATACCCCACTGTGGCCATAATTATTGAGAAGATATTTCATTTGACTGTGGCCATTAGCAATCAAAATGATTGTTTTTTTTTTTTTGTGAATACAGAAGCAAAGAATCTATCATAGTGGGATTTCCTCTATCATGGATGCTCAGGGTCACTAGTTGTGGACTCTTAAGAGGTATAAATCACTTTATGCAGTTTTAGCAGGGTTATCTTGGGTCTCCTTTACAGTGCTTCTGAAGGTTATTGGTATAGGTTATGTGTCAACTATTAAGCAGAAAATGGCTTTGTTATCTATCCTTTCTCATAAGAGGCCTGGATCTAATAGGTATGAAAGTTATGTCTTCAAGAGGAGTTACCATATCATTGGAAAGGATATTACTATAGTTATGCTTCATTTTTGAAGTGGGGTAATTAATTAAGGAGTAAAAACAAGACTCTTATCACTTCGGTCGCAAAAGTTGAGAATCATTCTACTGCAGCACATTTTAGGCCTATCTTGTTGTAGTACACTATACAAATGCATTTCGAAAATGATTTTGTCTAGGCTTACACCTCACTCCCTAAGTTTGCGAATGAAAATCTCTAGCACAACTGTAGCTCATAATGGCATGCAAGTAAAAGATTTGATAAGGGTGTATAGAAGAAAGAACGTCTCTTTCGGGTGCACATGAGGACATATTTGATACAATCTTATGGTATAATTTCTTGGGAGTTTGTGGGGAAGTTGTTTCTGGATTTTGGCTTTCCTTATAAATTATACAAGTAGCTCATGCGCCTTATGGCTTTGTACCAATTTTTCCTTAGTTGTCAATGGAAGGATTCAGGTTTCTTTTCATGGAGCTAAGGGGCATATAGATGATTATCATGTTTCTCCTCTTTTATTTCTCTTAGTGATAGGATTTCTCTAGGGCCTTAGCTACATTCGCGTTGGACACTCGGCTTAGATTTCATCCTCATTGTAAATTTCTTAAACTCATAACGTTCTCCTTTTCTAATGATTTTCTACTCTTCTGTGCTAATCATAAGCCCTCTGTAAAGAAAAAGATGGATATGCTTAAGCATTTTTCAACAACAAATTGCAGGTGTTTCAAAGGAAGTTAAAGCCTAATTATAGTATACTATTGGCTATTCAATGGGCGCTTTCAAATGGGATCAAGGGTTCCTTTGAACCCAACTAGATGGTCCAAGATTGAAGTTTATAGTTAGGTGGACAAAAATATTAAAAGAATCAAGTATTGCTCTTTCAAGAATCGTTTTTATGGAACTACAGTGCATAACTTTATCTTGTTTTCCTCACATGTCTATTGTTTTTTGTTTTTTTTGGGGGATGAGTAATCAAAAGTTATGTTTAAAGGCACCAAAGAGATGTCACACATGGATATGAGTCTTCTGTTTTCCTACTTCCTCAATGTTTGAAAAGGAAACTGAGAGTAGATGTAGGAAATTTTTTGTTGGTCTCAACATAGCGGCTATAGCAAGAGTGCTTATATTGCTTCGAAATTCGCTTATAGACTAAAAAGGTTTAGGGGTTAGGCATTAAGAACTGGAACACTGTTGTTAAACACTCATGCACATTGACTAATGATAAGCAATGTCTTTGGTTGAACTACAATAGTTTTACTTCAAGAAACAAACACCTATAGATAGTTTGTGCTATAGATACCCTGAAATAATAGGATCTCATCTAGATTATTTTGTTTTGTGTCTTAAATCTGGTATTTGGATAAATTAAGCTGAGGAGAATGGGCTTTATGACAGTCTACTTAAAAAACACAACGTCTTCAAAAATTTGTGACATTATTTACCCGCTAGTCTAGCTATTTTACCTTATGTTCTCAATCGGTTAGTGTAGCATCAGTGGAATTTTCGTGTGGAGGCATGTTACTGGTATAAGAGATCCTCATAAAATTGAGAGTACCCCCCCAACAAAAAAAAGATGGTAGGTCCTACATTAATTAAGGATAATGATCAGCTTGTTGGAATCTCTAGTACATTCTTAATGTGAGCCTAAAATTTTATAAAATCAAGGTTTGTCATTTTTAGTTAGTTGCTCGCATTTGAAATTATATAGTTACATATGTTTAAGCTGGTTAAGTCTGAAGACTACCACAAAAGAGCAGGCACGATTAAACTCAGGACCTTATATAGTCAAGATGACAATCTTGACCAATATCTTAACAAATAGTGAATCTTTGTTTGCATGTATCGCATAAATTAGTATGATTAGCTTGTAGACATGTTTGCAGAATGAGAGTGCCTATATTTGGATTTCTTCATTCTTTGCATAACTGGAACCTGCATTGGAGTTGTTGTATGCAAATTGGTGTGGTCCTATACATTTGTTGTGATTTGGTTAGGACTTGATTGATTAGAGATCTTATTTTAGTTTTTTTCTTCTCGCTTCAAACACATAAATAGCTTGAAATCTCTCTACGGCCCATGAGGTGAAAAAGAATTTAAATTTCCATACAGTTAGCGCAATTATGTAATAAAACTCATGTATCATTATTAACTTATCCCTGTATTATAAGACGGGGGATTTAATTATGCATAACCTTGACCTAGGATACATATCTATATCGTAAATTCGAACCAGAGTCCCAGTAACATAGCTGAGAATAAAGACATTAAACTTTTGTTCTTTTTTTCCAAAAGTCAAACCACACAAAACTTATTCGTTGTTACAGTACCAACACATAAGGGGGAGCATCGAGAATCAAAGTTCAAATAGAAAGAGGATCAGCATAGAGTGCAGTCACAGGATCCTTAATAACTTTGGCTGGGTAAGTGAAGCCATCCGAGTACTTGTAAAGCACATTCACCAAACAACAAAGATTAAGGACATGTTCAAACACTGGCTTAGGGACCTCGTGCTCCTTATGACCGTCACGGTTTTTAGTTTTACATATACTTAAAGCTGCCTCATTTATATCCTTCCATGCATCCTCTATCATTTTCTCAAATCTTTCTATTGCTTCTCGCCTACTTACACTATATTCCTTCATGTAGCATTCGATAGCTGAAGGTGCATCTCCTTTTGCTTGCTCCTCCTATTGTGTTTGTCCATGCAAAAGTGCGCCAAATCAAAAATATGAAGAGGAAAATTGTACTCTCATGCGATCACCATGACAATATCCATACATTTTGATAACATGTGTAATCATCCAATTGGTAAAATAGTATAGATATTTTAGAGAATTGTTTATTTGTTTTCTGTCATCGAAGAGTATAATACAGCTTTTACATTTGAATATGCTTTATTGTATGTTGTGACTATGACAACTGTGGTGGCCTTAGTTGATCTAATATGCGAATATGTACCATTAAACTATTCAAAAGTTGAAGGATAGTCCACCATACCTCATGAGTTTGGATATCATTGATGAGGCGGCAAATGAGCTCACAACCTCTAATGGACTTAGGGGCTTGTCTTATAAGCTGATAGGGCATTACACTAGCAATTTCATCCATACCCATCAAGCTTGAGATAAGGAGGATGGGGCTATTTCCTATTATCCTTCCCTCAATCATCTATTCCTTGTAAGTTGGTGTGTATTCAACAACACGCCTTTTCACTTGATCCATGTAGTATCGTATTGAATCCATCACCCAAATTTATGACTTGAAACCATTTACTAATTTAGCAAAAACTTGCTAATAGTTTCATGTTAAAAATATGTAAAAATCCTACATTGTGAATCCTGTCAAAATTGTGAAAATAGAATTTTAGGAAATTCACGCATAAGTAGTGTTACTCCTCACCAAGTACAAAGGTTTTTTCCCCCCAAATACACAAAAAAAAAAGGGTTTAAATGTGAAGCAGCAGGAGCTAAAAACTTTGATTGTTAAGAGACCAACATGTGAACTAAAGAGGAGAAGATTAAAAGATCATAAACGAGGGAAAGGTCTTACTAGCCCTTTTGCATATTCAGCTGTATAGGGTTTTCCTTTCTTTGTCATCTCCTTAGCAAAATCATCATAAAGGTTTATGACAAACTCGTAGACTATTCTCATATTTTCTGATAATTGGTCCATTGCATTTAAGTCCCACCTATATGGAAAATGAGTACATATTGGAATAAAATGAAAATAAGAAAGAAATTGAGCATCAAACTATTCAAACTTCCATATGTATATATATATCTATATATATATATATATATATATATATATATATATATATATATATATATATATTATATATATATATATATATATATATATATATATATATATATATATATATATATATATATATATATATATATATATATATATATATATATGTATATATATATTTATTATATATATATCTATATATATATATATCTATACACACATATATATATATATATATATATATATATATATATATATATATATATATATATATATATATATATATATATATATATATATATATATATATATGTATATATATACCTCTCAAATGCAGTGGTGAGGAGTTGGAGTTCCTCAAGGGTCCCATAGGCATCGTAAGTATCATCTAACATAGTGATCACAAGAACAACTTTGGCAAGTGATATTCTACCCAAGGAGTATTTAGGCTCAAAGTACACACCATTTGCCATAAAGTGGCTTTCCACACTTCTATCTCTTATGTAAGGAAGCCTTTTTATGAAGTTGAATGAGCTCCACCACCTAGACATGTACATAAAAAAGAGTGAAAACAGGCTTTGTTTGATTTTTTTAAATTTCAAGGAAGCTTTTTTATGTGAGTTAGCCCACGTACCCTCTAGACCTCTTTGATAGGATGTAAGCCTAGTACACATGTAGGTAAGGAGGACTAGACTAGACCCAATGGAGATCCTAGCCCTATACCATCCGATAAGGGACTTGTAAGAGTACCACTAAGTCCCCCAGAAAAAATGTGTCTAGTTGGATTCAGTGACGATGTGGAGTATGATACTCAACTTCTATATCATTGAAGCAATGATAATTTGATAGGTTTTATTGGATCAATATAACTATGCTTTTAGGTGGAGTTTTAAATTTCGTTACGTAAATATGCATGCAGAGTATGAACATACTTTTGCAATTGGCTCAATCCCCTTCGATGTAGCATCTGCAATCTATTGAAGTCCATCTTAGCAAGGTGTAAGAATGTTTCATTCCGAGACTCATCTTTCTCATATACTGAAATGAAATGTCGGTTCCCCACCCTCAACATGGTGTGGTGCAATGGGTGCTTCAGGGCTTGATGAGCTTGCTCAGAGAACTTGGTGATTGAGTTGAGGAAATTGATGGTGAAAATGAGGGCATTTTCAAGAATTTCTCCCCCATGCACCCTCAGATGCGCAGCTTCATACAAGCTCACCAGCCTTTAACATCGCTTCTTATTGTTGCTGCAAACTTGCCTTTGCTATTGGTGAACTTCTTAAATACATCTGAGTTTGACACATTTGTGTTAGTTGAAAATCATTCCTCACAAAAGGTTGATAATTATTCATTGGATGCTTAGAGTCACATAAATTAAAACCATTTGTATTTAGATTTTGCTAAAACCTATTGAGGTGGGACCCATATTAGGAGTGACAATGGTGGTGTTATTCTATGTATTGGTTAAAAATAAAACATTTAAACCCCAACAAGATATTAACTAGATGTAATCAATGCATACAATCAATATCCAAGTGCTTACTGAGATCTAAGATAATCCTTACCACAAGGAATGTTGTATCCATGTTGCCTGAAGATTCGAAATTATGTAGCAGTGTCACATAAATCACCGTCAATCTTGAACCCATTTCCATGGAGTTGCTCAAAAATCTGATCTAAAATCACTTTAATTTCATGCTCATAGAAGTAGGAGATGCCTAGACATTCCACTGCATCAATCAAACCCATCGTATTGCCCACATTGAGAGAATCATTCATTAGCATCGCTCGTACTTCTTCCTTTAGTGGCTCAATCTCTTTGTTGTACCTTTCCAGCCGCTGTTCAATTATATACTTGCTAATCAGTTTACAAATTTCTCTATTTGTCTTTGTTTGCACTCAAGTGGAAAATTTTTGTGTTTTCTTATTTATTACTTTCTGTAGGGATGACAAAGAATGTCACGCTTTCTAAAATTCACTACTTAAAGTTTGTGTCTACCATTTAGGTTGTGATTAGGTCAATATTGGTTTTTGTCTGAGTGTGGTCCAAGTTCTGTCCTTGTTGATGCAGGTCTAGATTGAATTTGTTGTCACTTCGTTCATGTCTAGAATTAGAAAAAATTAAGGGAAGGTAAAAAAAAAAAAAAAGTTGTGTCATATAGGTGATTCATATTCCTCTTCATTTTTTTATCTTCAATTTTCTTTCTTTAAATTTTGTAACTCCAAACACACACCTCCTAAGATGGAAAATTTGAGGCGGATCTATTTGTATCTATGTTAAACAAAATCAAACTGTGCCATTTTGGATCTGAAGATTGGGTATGACTTTAGGTCAATCAAATTAGGTAGTTAGTTACTTGGTTTGTTTATTGATCCCATTGAATGGAAGTTAAGAAAATTATTTGCCTATATTAATTGGATCTAGGAAAATTTGATGGAATCATAGAAAATTAAACGAATAAATAATATGAATAATTTTATCAAATTGTCTTCGTTGGAGAAGTTGATAAATTTGTCACCCCACATATCAGTTGGAAACTGAGCAAGAGGACTTTTCGTCTTGAAGTTGGCCTCCCATAGTTGTAGCTGTTGGCATGTAACCAAGTTACCAAGTTACCAAGACAGTCGTAACTAAATCTCAAGTAGGTTAATTCCCAAATGTCAAGTATATGGTAAAACGACACCATACACCTTATCTCCTTTCTTGACCACACCCAACATTACAATATTGTAAACGTTGCTCCTCAAGTTAGGCTAGCTTGGCAGTGAGTAACGTACCACTTGAAAGTTTCTTAGGATCATGTGTTCAACATAAGAATATTCAATTATATTTGTCAGTAAAGAATGGTCATAGTTAGTTGAATTTGAAACAATATGAGAAAAATGATCCATCATAGATTGTCATGTAAACCCAGATGCCATACAGGATGTCAGCCAATTAGCTCCATTTGCCCTCCAAACCATATAATGGTGTGCATGAAATATACAATCTACTTGTTTGAACAATTTATATGGAGTGATACCATGAATATGACCAAAAGATACGCTGACGATTCCAAACATTTAATAAAATATGCATTCGCAAAAACCAACCAAAGGGATGAAAGACTTTGTGTAAATTAATGTTAGGGAGGCTACTAAACATATAGATGGGAACAGAATCCACATTGACTATATATCTATGTATGAAAACTGAGAGTTCATGAGTGATTTCATCCTAAAGTCCTTTTTTTTAAAAAAAAAAAAAAGGGAAAGCTAATTAAAAAACTCCTTTAAAGGGCTTAAGACTATATGAATTTTTTGCTACATATACATACAAGTAGTGATGCAACCAAGTGGAGTCAAGCCTGAGTCCAAACCAAATTTGGTCAAACCAAATCTGAACCAAGTTTTCACAACAGATTTTTTTTCTATTTTATAATTGAAATGTATGCAAAACCTAACTTGAACATTATCGAAAAATTCTTTACTTTGCAATACTGCATCTCCTACTCAAAGAAAAAACATGGAAAAAAGGTTATTTTCAACAAAAATACCTAAACAAACTTGACTGAGCCAAATCTCGCTAGGCTTAGATCGACTCGATAAGTATACTAGTTAAGCCCGAGCCTAGCCAAAATTGGTCAAAGCAAGCATGAACCAAGCTTTGACTAAGTCGAATCCAAGGATTCCTCGAACTGACCCAATTGTCTTACAACCCTACGTGCAAGTACGAAAGGCCTAGCCACGGGAAGCAAATTTCAAATAACGGACCGATACTGCAATCAAGAAGGTTGTTGCATTGATTTATGTTTCTTGGATGATATGCTCTTTTGTTTGGTGGTTTTTCAATGACGGTGTGAGAATGCGACACATATTTTTAGTGATTTCGCTTCTTCAAGCCTGAAGGCGGTACTAAGTTGGTTAAAGGCTCATTGTCAATGCATACTCACCTACAAAGGTGTCTTGTTGTATTTTTTTTTAAAATTTTTTATAGTTTACGAATAATTTAAAAAATTGAAAGGCGCACTCATATTGTATTTAAAATAAGGAGAGATAAAAAGAAAGGGGTTGGATGCAATGGAACCAAATATAGCTGAATTATATCTATTACCTGCAAAAAATTTCCCTGCGATGAGCTCCTTCAAATTGAGAAATTGCAATTGAAGTAATGATTCCACTTGTTTGATAGTGGAGCTTCTCATCCGTCGCTCTCTTTATATAAGTACCTTGATAATTAATGCGCAACCCCCCGCCCCCACCTTTCTTTTTCTTCGTTTTTTAATCATTGATTTTACTTTAAAAAAGACCTTTCTTATAATTAATTGGCATGAGTAAAATATGAGAAAAAATTTAAATATCATTTAAGTTTTTGAAGTTCTATAAAAGTGAATATAATGGGCATGATAGAAATCAGAATCAATATTAAATCTAAATCAAATAATACATTTGTATTGCACGTTTGTTAGTTGGATCAAATAACAGTTCAACTATTTAAGATAGTACTTGGTCGAAGGAAAAATGATTTTCATAGAACATAGTGTTTCAATCTTCCGATGTTTGGCTGACTAAACGATCGAAAGTTTTTTTCTCTCCAATGAAGGAAAATAATTTCTAATTTAAGAAAAAAGGAAGTTGATTTTCTTTCTTTTAAACATTTGACAATTTGATCAGCTTGAAATTAGAAACAAAATCTAACTTCAATGAAGTGGATTGAAACCTGACTACCTGATGGGAAAAATTAAAGTAAAGCTCAAATCAAGATCTTGAGCTCAACAATCCTTCACTTGGTGAGTATTTATGACTTTCACGACAATTCAGTCAACTTTTTACGTTATTTAAATAATTCAGTTGATATTTTTTGCCACTAAAATAAGTTTAATTGTTTAGATCCAAACTTGATTATGATATGAAGAAGATTCTGATAAGTTCAAGTCTAAATTTAGAGCTCGATATTCCTTCATTTGGTTAACATTTATATCCACTACAACAACTCAATCGACATTTTTTGTCACTTAAAATAATCAATTGACATTGTTGGTTAATAAAACAACTTTAACGGTTTGGATCGAAATTTAATTATCCAATTAAAAATATTAAAAAGGTCAAATCCAAATGTTGAGCGCAATGTTGTCTCATTTAGTTAACATTTATCTCTACTATAACAATTCAGTCGAAATTTTTTATCACTTAAATGATTCAGTTGACATTTAAGTTTTATTCGTAGAAAAAGATTTATCACGCACCAAGCGACGGAAAAATATAATATGAAAATTATTTTTTGAAAAAATGTATGCATGCATGGATGTTCCCGGCATCGACATGGGGAATGGTCAAATACTCAAACATGATTAGAAAAACAAGCATCGTGCCAATTTGTGTCCACTGTGATAAGTTAGGCAATATTTTGTGTCGCTTAAATAATTAATTGCGTAAATTATTACGTACAATTGGGTGGACAACTCAATTGTTCACCCGGGCCCACCAACAGCGATTTTCAGTCATCCAACTGCCGAGCCTAGGTTTTTTTTTAAAAAAAAATTCTTTCTCCTCAATTTTTTAAAATCGTGGTTTTCATTCTCCCCATTGTTCGATCACTCTTCGCTGCTTCGATTGCTTTAATGTTCAACAATTATTGAATAGTTGGGTTTGATCTTAACGTCGCTATTGATGTTGAATCTTCATAAAACGGGAATTGTTCGTCAAGTTTGATAGTGATTTTTCGATCTCTCTTTTTATTTTCGGGATTGAAAGTTGTCTTCGTTAGTTTTGCGTTTTGGTGAGTTAATTTCGAGATTTTTGAACTGGATTACATTATGTAAATTTTGGTTTGCAATATATGAGAAACAACAGCTCATCGCTATGAGTTATGTGCTCACTAAATATAGTCGTTGGCTCACTAAAGGTATACATTTAGCTCACTATAAAAAATATATTACCCTGTGCTGTAGAGCAGTTTTTGCTCACTAAAAGAAACATTTGGCTCGCTAGGATTGACTGTGTACTCATCGATATTGCATTATAACTCACCATAAATGTTATGGTTGTTTTTCCAGATGATATTTTTATTGTTACTATGTACATATGAGAAACAACAGCTCACCAATATGGGCTATGTGCTCACTAAATATAGTCATTGGCTCACTAAAGAAATACATTTAGCTCATTTGTATTAACCTTGTATTCAGCAATCATAAATCAGTTCTCTGCTCACCAAATATAATCACTATAATTAATCTTATGCACAATAAGGAAAACAATAGCTCACTATAAAAAATCTGTTGTCTTACACCACAGAGCATTTCTGCTCACTAACACAAGCGTTTGGCTCACTAGAATGAAGATTGTGCTCACCAATTAAGCGTTATAGCTCACCACAAAAATTATGTTGTTTTTGCAGATGATACTTCATTTTTCATATCTACATTAAATCGTTCTATTGCTGAGGCTGTTGATGTTGATTATTACGTTAGAATTTTGTGTAATCCTACAGGTGTTTCAAAAGGCAAATGTGCATTCGTAAGCTATATAATATATTGAATGAACAATACAATATTAGTAAGAAATATTTATATTATCTTTTATTATGGCATAAGCGCATTCGTATTATACATATTTAGTTAGTATAATACAAATATAGTCTAACTCACTAAAAGTATGTCATAACTCACTAAATATAAGTCATAGCTCACTAAAAGATGAATATATCATATCTTAGAATATGAATAAAAAAGTATATATGCTAACTAAAATTGTTTGTTCACTCATTTTTTATTATGAATGATTAGTATTTCATGCTAAATAATATTGGTCACAAAATATATTTTATAACTCACCAAATATCTATCATAGCTCACTAAATAAATAGCATAGCTCACTAAAAAGAATAGTATAAATAGCCAGCAAATAATATTGTGAAGTTCTTGGGTTATGTTACAGCTCAATCATTTTTTACTATGCCATAAGGGCGTTTGTATTATATTTTGTGAGTATAATAGAGATGTAGTGAATTAATTAAATATAGTCTAACTCACTAAATATATATCATACCTCACTAAATATATGCCATAACTCACTAAAAAAATATAGACAACTAGAATATAGTTTAGTGGGTTTCAGATGCACAATAACCCCTTTTTTTTAGTACAATAGTACGTTTTAATAAGTTATATAGTATTTTTACTAAGTGAAACTTAGGGTACATAAGATACATTGATTTGATCTATGCGCTCACTAAAAGTATGTATCAATTCACTAAAACTGTATCTCAACTCACTAAGTATTGTAGTGAACTATACATTTTTAGTGAGTTGAAATTCGATTGTACAATTGGTTCTGTACAACCGATTGTATGATATATCAACTCAGTAAATAAATATCATAACTCACTAAAAAAATATAGACAACTAGAATATAGTTTAGTGTGTTTCAGATTCACAATAATACTTTTTTAGAACAATAGCACATTTAATAAGTTATATAGTATTTTTACTAAGTGAAATTTGGGTACATAAGATACATTAGTTTCAGCATGTCTGCTCACTAAAATACGTATTGGCTCACTAAAACTGTGTCTCAACTCACTAAAATATTTTAGTGAGCTATATATTATTTTTAATGAGCGAAACTGGATGCACAATAGTATATTTTAGTGAGCTATAAGACATTTTTAGTGAGTCGAAATTCGATGATTTTGTTGGTGTTTTGCACGTGCAGACAATTTTGTGGGCCTCATTGTACGGACAATATAACAACTGAATCAGTTGACATTGTCGGCCAGGTTAAATTGACATTGGGCCAGTTAGATTTGGATTTTTCTCCTGGTCATGTTCATTGAGGACTTTTCCCTCCAATATAATATACACAGTTACTTCTTCGATATTCTCATGATTTTCATGGGCGGCCCCCCCCCCCCCAATAACATGCTTGGCATTTTCTATCAATTCATTGAATCTTTGAATTCTCAAAATTAAAAACAGCACACATCATACTCCTTGCATGTGAGAGCTCCCAATGTCTAGTCTATTTCTCGGAGGAGTCTGGCAATAAACAATACGATCGATTCATAATGTGTAGACTAAAAAGGTTTGTTTCTTTTTGTGATAAGATATAGCTGTAAACCGTAAAAAAATATAAAAATTTGTAAGAAGTTATAAAAGGTGTGAGGAGTTATAAGAACCATAAAGAAATTATAAGAAGATATAAGACGTTGTGTCTGTTCTTTTTCATGATAAGATATAGCTAAAAGCTGTTAGAAAATGTAAGGAGCTGTAAAAAGTTGTAAGAAATTATGATGAGCTGTAAAAATCGTAAAGAAGTTGTAAGAAGTTGTAAGGATAGATGTATGCAATTGCTGAATCATTAAAAAGTTGTATAAATATAATTGATATATATATATATATATATATATATATATATATATATATATATATATATATATATATGCATAATTATTCGTTTTCAATGTATGATTTATGAAATTAAGTAAATTACGTGTACTATGCTAGTAAGATTTATGAAATTAACTTTACACCAGCACTAAACATATTATTTTTTAACACTATGCAAATAAATTTTATTTTTGTACTACTATCTTTTTGGGTGAGAAGAAATAATATTTAAATTGCATAATTAATGAACATAAACCTTAAAACAACTCAATTAAATAACAATAAAATAATTCAAGCCCACGAATTTATAGAACCAAATGTGGACAAATCACCCAATGTTCAATTGTACGATGATCGTAACGAAATTGTCATGGAAAAACTTAGGGATGAAATAGTTGAAATACTTTCATTATCTACAGTTTGACTATTTTCATATATGGTCCACGTCGAAACTCAAATATGAATATAATTTTCATATTATAATTTTTAAAGTATGTTAACTTATCTTATCTTTAATGTTCTATATATAATTCAAATCAAAAATCAAATGTAATTGATGCCATTAAATTTTATTTTTATATTTATAGGAATATTATGTTCATAAAAATGTATACATATTTCTCATATTAGTAGTATATAAAAACATTTACATATTTCTATAAATATGAAAAAAATAAATGACAAGTTAAATATCATAATAAATATACAAGGAGAAGATTTAAGGGGATGTAAGAAAATGTAAGAATTTTGTTAAAGATATAACAAGTTGTAACAGGATGCAAACTATAGGCTAAATGCTTATTATGGCCAAAAAAAACAAGTCCAAAGTTGTAAAGAGATGTAAAAAGTTGTACGAAACTATAAGCACAGATATAAGTGGATCTTAAATTATTAAAAAGTTTTATAAATACAATTTTAGATATTTATGCATAATCATTGGTCTTTAATGTATGACTTGAGAAATAAATTATTTCATAAAAGTAAATTACGTATGATATGCCAGTCGTATTTATGAAATTAATTTTTTACCATTATTAAACAAATTATTTTTGAACATTAGACAAATAAATTTTGTTTTTCTACAACTGTCATTTTGGATTGAAAATAATAGTGAAATAGCATAATTAATGAAAATAAACCCTTAGCTAAGTTAACTAAATGACAATAACGTAATCCAAACCCACAAATTTATAGAACCAAATATGTTCTGCAATTATGATATATTTTTTTTTATTAACATTAGTTTTACCTCCATATGAACAAATGTATAAAAATAACAATCTTTTTGAAATAAAAATTGAATAAAACCCTTAAAATGAAATTCTTTGTAAATTAAACAACTTTGCTCATTGATCACTGTTAAACCAAGAATTATGATTTTTTATACCCTTTTATTATCTATTATTTGCTTGAGATAAATTATTAAATTAGAATTTTAATATCATTTTGTTTATTTTATAGGAATTGAAAAAACTGGGGAAAAGATAAATAATTAGCTCAAAATGAAGCTTGGATGAAGTTAGAATAGAAGAAGGAAGAAAACGAAGAGAAAAAAAAAAAAAAAGGAAGACCAAAGCCCACATGCCCATGGCCCAGCTCGGGTGCCTTCCCCCTAGAATTGAAATTAAACTCATAAATAAAACAAATTTCAAATTGAAATTGCAAACAAACTCACAAACTAAAACAAGAAAGACACTTAAAGATTTCAACTTAGAATTGAAATTAATCCCACAAATTAAACAAATTTAGAATTAAAATTGGCAAATAAACTCACAAGTTAAACAAGAAAAGCAAATTAGGAATTCTGACCAAGAATTGAGTTTGTGTTTTAAAAAAAATAAAACAATGAATAGGCATTTTGGCTTAGAATTAAAATTAAACAAAAAAAAATTAAAAAAATTTAGAATTGAAATTGACAAATAAATTCAAAAATTAAACAAGAAAAACAAATAAGCATTTTGACCTAGAATTGAGTTTGTGGCTTGAAAAAATATTGAAAATTTTAAAAATCAAAACAATGAAGAGCTGATGAGAAGGAATCCAACCCTGGACCTCACGACACAAGAGACGCGTAGGCCAACTACACAACCACTGAGCCACGAGCGCTTCATTATCGAAAACTCCATTAGGTTTTATTTATAACAGCATTCTAGATTTTTTGGGCCGTATGTTACACCGTTGCACCAACGCTGGATCCGCCACTGGGTAGCCCATGCTCCTCCTAATTAAGTTCCGACCCTATGATCCGAGTGCTCGGATTTGCTTGGATGATATATCAGATGATGTCTTTAGTCTGATTTTGAATGACTTCTGTTGTAACATGCCTCATGGTCGCGGTCTCATAGAAAAGTTGGGCTTTATAGCATTTGCTTTATCATGTCATTGGCTTACCCTTTTTGTTGTAAGGGATACCCTCATTTGTACAATCCATTAGAGAATATCAACTGAATTGTTTTTAGCTTCTCTTTTGAATTTTACATGGACACGTTATTTCTAATATTTTTATAAGGTGAGTTCAAAAATAATAAGCATGCCTTATTACTTGAAAGATTAAAAATTGCTTCATAGAATGTTTTTTGTCCAACAACAACAACTACTACAACAACAATAATAATAATAATATTCAATTTATATGCTTTTGTCATTTATCTTTGTTTGATATTGCAACAACTATGTGTTCAGAACAAATTTTTTTTTTTAAAATCTGTAATCTACATGAAGAACTATATGCTAAAAGTTAAAAGAGAAAAATTATCCTTACTATCCGCTATTGACATGATTATCAGCTATCCAAACCATTCGCTACTATCTAAATTGCTAAATTTGCCTAACTTAGGGGCAGCCTAAGGTCATTAGATGCTAATACTGACTCTAATGACTAATACGGATCCAATAATTGGTGCCAACTTTATTGATTACATTACGCTAAGTCATTCATTCCTGATATATGTCTGAATACATATGCACTAAAAGATTTAATTTAGGTGCTCTTGGATCCTAATACTATCCTAAAATAGCACAAATTATTACCTCTTTTGTTAAAGGCGCATCCTTTTTTCTCACTTGATCTGCATAGAAGTATCCATTACTCCATCCTAAGCATCCCATTAATTGGACCAGATTCAACCTTAGCTTAAAATAGAGCAATCCCTTATCAACTTTGTCAGAATTAACCTGGTAATTAGCCAAACTTATTTAACAGGACTTAAAAATATATGACATTATGACGCGTGTTGTAGAGGACTCTTAATTGAATTAGTAAGTTATGGTCAAAAATCAACTCCCTTTGAACACTTAACAAAACAATAGTTCATATTACAACATCAGGGAAGGGTGAGGCACCTTTGATCCACTCATAGCTGAATCAATCTTTAACATTTTACGCTATTTAAATAATTCAATTCGCATTTTTTCGTCACTAAAAATATTTTAATGGTTTCGATCCAAATTTGATTATCATATGCAAAAGATTAAGATAAGCTCAAATCTAAATTTAGAACTTGACGTCCCTTCATTTGGTTAGCATTTATATCCACTATGATAACTCACGCGATATTTTGTGTCACTTAAATAATTAATTGACATTGTCGGCTAGCTTAAATTGACATTGGGCCAGTTAGATTTGGATTTTTAGTTCTCCTGATCATCTTCGTGGAGGACTTTTCCCTCCAACTATTAGAAAGCGGCCCAAATTTCGACCCTTACGTACCGACCCTTATTGTTTGTGTCAATACTAATTGAGAAATCTCAACACTTTTTATGGTCAGAATTGTCGCCGCCATTAAAAGGTTTGAGATAAATCTCATTGGAACCCGCGCCCAAATTTTAATTATAGAGTCCGCTAAATTAAAGAAAAATCAGAACTTGTGCATGTAAAGTATCTGGCTGGCTGGGTTTCCAAACCCACGATTTCTCTTTGCCTTCAACAGATTGAAAACCATTTTGCATTTGCCCAGAACATTCACCCAGAACAGATTGAAACCCACGCGCGAACCCTAGCCTATCTACCTCCCAGATCAATTTTGCGTTCGCCCAAAAACCAGAACCCTAACTCCAGCTCTCGATCAATTGCGCCCAGAATCGTGAGTCTCGATCAATTTCGCGCATAGCCGTGAGCCACAATCTGTCATGGAACTCGATTTCTCTTTTTCGGCCGATAATTCGCTCAACTTCAACTCGTGCCTGTGAATTCGTTGAGGTTTATGGCCTTTTTTTTGAAATTTTGGTGTTGATTGCGTGTTCTTTTTTACAATTTGGATGGTAACAAGGGGATGGTTGATGGTCTATTGGGGTTCTGCTGAAGTGTCCTGCCTTAGTGGAGAAATTGAAGCCTACTAAGAGCAAGGGACTGACACTGACACAAGGTGAGTAGGAATTTCTTCGCTCAGTCTATGTGTATGTCTAACAAAATGGTTACAGAAATATATTTTTTAATTATGCCTAAATGATAATTAATTATCTTGATAATTAATTATTGCAATGAACCTTTTGATAAATAATTAATTTGATTAATTATTTATGAAGAGGTACAAGTTAGTTTAGATGATTAACTAACTTATACCTTTTAAAGAAAGGGTGTATCTATGAAGAGACATGCCCTTTTTAAAGTGGTGTTTGATGAAAGGGTGTAATCCTTTCATGAAGAGGCATGATGAAATCTATAAATATGGATGACCTTGACATACATTTGTAATGCCTTGTTAGGCATGATCAAGAAAGTTATACTATCACCATAATCCCTAGAATTTCTGTCATATCTTGAACACTTAGGGTCCTATCTTCGTGAGTACAACATGCAGATAGGGGGGCTTGTTTGTATCCCAAAGACCTATTCAATTAACCTTATTGCACGTGGGTGCGAATAGAGTCTTTAGAAAAAGAGTCATGGCACTTGCGTAGAAGCCTCAGTTAATTTGACACTGAATTTGTCTATGACAAACAGAGATACGTATCCATCAAACCGAATTTTACACCAACAATCTAAAGACTTAGTACGTCTAATACAAGGAAGCCAATAATTCTATGCATCAAATTGAAGGTTTGATGGAAACAAAGACATGTTCGTAAAAGAAATGAGTTTTCTTGGACTAGTATAGTTGTTTCTCTTGACGTAATCAGCATTTATTGATTTGTTGCACAATAAAGTACGGTAACAATCGTTAGGCTGTTGTATGTATACTTTTGATTATGAGATCTAAAGATATTTATAATCTAATATATTTATAATGGCTATTGTATGGGAAAATTCTAATATAATATCCAAATAATGTATTATAGCCATGTGTTTATGCAGTAAATAAATTGTGAAGTCCATGAAGATAAGTGGTTTATTTGGACTTGATGGCTATAATATGAAAATTTGTCCTAAAATAACCATGAATGCGTTCAACTTTATTTTTTACATTGTCTTGATGGATGAATTTATCTAATGGCGGCAATGCAAGAAGTTGGAGTCAAATTGATTACAAGATAAGTGTCTTTGACTTTGTTGCTTTCAATTTTCTTCTGTTTTTGTCTTCAAGTTGGCTTAGTTTAACACTCTCAAAATAGCATGTAATATCTTGTGAGTATACAATTGAAAAGAATCTAGCCTCATTGTTTATTCTTTTCTGAACTGTCAACCATTGACTATTATTATCTTACCATTGGATTGTGAATATATGCTGCAGTGTCGATAATTGTATGTGATTTATCAAGTGATCAAATATTGATCATGATTATCATGATAATGCATATCGTGATGGAAAAAATGCAATATTTGTTATGGAATATGAAAATCAAACCCATGTTATCGGGGATTGAGATGATAAATTACAACATCATTAAATATTCTTATGGTGGAAGTAATTTGGGGAGTAAAATTATGCATAATTTTCATAGTGTTGCATGAGATGGTCACTAAAGATGATGAGAGCAAAATTATATTTCTATGCCACTAACATTGCTAATCCGTTGGCTTGAGCATGTTCACAATCAATATAATTTTGCTATGATGACAATAATTATTGCCATATGGTTCATATGGTGGGAATTTAAGAGTAATTGTATAAATATTTGCATTATGTATGAAAATGTACTATTATATATGTACCCTAACTTAATATACTTTAAGAATAAATACTTTTATTCTTGATGGGAGTATGCTATATCCTTGTTTTCTTGTAAAGTAGATGTCCATATATCTAGTTGGATATTTAAATGCCATTTGGACAAAATATTCACATCATATTTATGATTCACAAAATATGGTTTATGAGTCGGTGATTAATGTGAATGTAAGGGTAAATGATTCATCCTTTATATAAATAAATGTGAAATATAGTTTATTTATTTCTATGTAATTCTAATTTGCTAAAATATGTATAAGTTCATGGATGTATTGTTGGACTTGTTAATGCATTTTTAAGCATGGTTTTAAATGCCTCTATTTTTTATGGACATTTTGATGTTATTTCTTCTAATTTTGGAATTATTCACATGGTATTAATGATTCATAAGGTTATCATGATTCTATGCTTCAATGTGAATGGATCCTAAATAGGATACAAGTTTTATCCTTGATGGAAATAAATATAATGTTTTATTTATTTTCATGAGATTTTATATATATACTAAAATATTATAAGTCCATGAGGATTTGTGATAACAATTTAGTATGATTAATTTTAAGTCCATGGATATAAATTCAACTTATGGACTTGTTTACGACCATAAGATTCTTAGTATGGTCAAAAGAATTGGATGCATATGGATGGAATGTAAATGAGTACATATTTACATTAATCCATGAACATACATATGATGATCCTATAATTATTTACCCTAGCTTAGAGTAAATGGTGGGGGTAATTTATATACATATGGTGATGTGATATGTTTTTAAGTCCATCAATTAAAAATATGATTATAATTTCAACTTGGACTTAGATGCAAATATAAAATTATTTTCATGTAATAAACCTTGCTAGAGAGGTCGAAATGTCAAAGTTTAAAAATTGGAATTTGTTATCATTTTAGTTGACTTTGTGAGTCTTGTGCACGCATAATTAAGACTTACAAAGACAATGGATCCGGATGGACACGAAAATATACACGTGTGTTTAATATGATAACTTCAAGTCTTGATACGTTTACAAAGTTATTGTTATCAAAGTCATAGAACGCATCTAATGACTTTGGAATGGATGGTGTAAAGCCCATGCTAAGTCACTTATGGTGGAATCTCAACTTAGCACTCGTGGAAACATCGAGTCTTAAGTTCAATGAGTCAAAGTACACCATCTTAGTGACTTGTTAGCACTTACCATCATAATTACTATCCAAACGGAGTGGTTAATAACCCATATTTTCAATTAAGGATGAGTTTTTGCTCTTAATGAACCTCAATAGAGAACATTTGAATCGGTATAGAAATAAGTATTCGATTAAGTTGTTTGTACTTAATTAATGGAGTGACTTATTTCTTGTACTCAAATGATTCCGTTAATACTTTATGGGGGTATTGGTGAGGTTTACCTATTAAGTGTGAAGTTTAGCCACTTCTGTTAAGTTTGGGCTGGACTCTAGAGCACTTACAAAATGGATACGGGACACATGGTTGTTAATAGTGTCAAATTACTAAATGATCTGGGACGGAAGTCTTGTGTGTGGCTTAGATACAAGTGGTCAGAGAAGATAACTGGTCCAAAGCATAGCCTCCCATATTATCCTGATTATTTGACAGACCGGTCACTAAGATGGGGGTTCAATCGTAAGGCACCTCCATTTATGCATGAGACATCCAGAAATTTGAAAAATCATTTGTTATGGAAATGATAGAGGATTGTTGGAGTGATTTTCATAAAAATGGAAATTTAATAAGATAATTATTTCCAACAAAATGCTTATGGAAATATATTTTTGAATTACGCCTAAATGATAATTAATTGTCTTAACAATTAATTATTCCAATGAACCTTTTGATAAATAATTAATTTGATTAATTATTTATGAAGAGGTACAAGTTAGTTTAGATGATTAACTAACTTATACCTTTTCATGAAAGGGTGTATCTATGAAGAGACTTTCCCTTTTTAAAGTGGTGTTTGATGAAAGGGTGTGAGAGCACCTATGTGAAATGATGGAAGGAGATTTAGAGATAAAAGACTGTGAGTATGATATGGGAGAAGTTAATTGCATTAACTGGAAAAATATTCTCATGCATAATAAAGATAGAAAGTATAGATATATTCATGTTGGAAATGTCCAAGTTCAAATTACTCCATTACAATATTATGGTAAAGATATTGACTTTTATGCTCTGCTCTGCGATATCAGGCATACCAAATTTAATAATCAAATTATTATAAGGATTAAGACAAATTTATGTAATGGATCAGTAGGATTCAACTGTTGACTTAGATATTATGTAAGTCTAAAGGATGAATTTGCTAAAAACTTCTTATCTAATAAGATAAGAACAGTTGGGATGGAGACGAAAATAGGAGGTTATCTACTGAGGACATTTTGAAAAATAATCTATAAATTAGATAATATCATAGACCGAAAGACTAAAATAACATTGATAGAAGTAGAAAAATTTGAATGTCATACTTTTATGTAAAAATCTAATCCTTAGGAAATAAAAATTGATTGGTCTTGAATATCTAGCTTTACCAATCTCACAAAAATCAACAAGAAAAATGTAATAAACATTGATGAGAATTGTACAATTATCATTAATCTCCAATTATTAAAAAGCATGAGTGAAAGATCAGAATGTGGAGAAGGATCTTCGACGCCTAAACAAGAGCATAAAGAAGATGTTACCATTAATATGACCAGTTAAATGATTAGAATGACTTTTGAACCCACAATACACAATGTAGACCAAAGTATGAGTCTAGATAGAAAAGTTATTGGTTATAAAATAAGAACTATTAATGAAGCAATCTATGCGGATGAATTAGTCAAAAATGTGACTATTAAAATATACCATGAAGTTACCAACACAAACCCTAATAGCATCTACATCTCAATAAATGTATGTTTAGAGGGATATAATAAATATAAATTGTGTGTCCATATCAATAGTAATTGTTCTGTATGTTTTGGAGAAAGATCTTTATTTTCATAATTTATATGAAAAGAAGTCAAGAATCCTTTACAGGTAAGGATAGTTGATAATAGCATTATGAGTCAGAATGAAGTCATAGAAGGGCTGTCTATAGAAATAGTAGGATAGTCCAATGCATTATACAATTTTTATCAACTACTAATTAACCCTCTCATGATATGATTATGGGAAATAATTTTCAAAGCTTATAATCTCTATGCACAGAGACCATAAACCAAACAATATTCACAATAAATGGTCACTCAGTTCCAATTGATAAATTAAATGAAACTTACACTAATCAGAAGATTGAGTTTACATGCAGCTACTATGGTGAGAAGGTAATACCTGAACAACGTGAGATAGCACTAACAATCTCACTACTTGAATTATTTGTTAAAGAACAAATTGCTAAACAACAAATGCAATTATGCAAAGAATTATACTTTGATAATCCTCTAAAATTTTACGATAAAGATAAGACCTTTATAAAGATTTTAAATTCAAACACGAATATCTGAGTCAAACAAATGGTGTATACACACACCAGGATATCCATGAATTTGATAAATAAATCAGAAAACTTCAGAACAAAAGCTAATCAAGAATAGTCAAAGTCCTCACATCAGTCCTGCTTTTATGGTACAAAATCATGCTAAAGAGAAAAGAAAAAAGTTAGAGTGATAATCAATTACAAAGAAGCTTAATGATAATGTTATTAGATTCCTGACAAAACAGTCATTTTCAATAGAATTCAAGAGCCTCTTGGTTTTCGAAAATGGATTGCAAAAGCGGATACTGAAAAATTAAAATGCATGAAGTAAGCATTCCTTTAACTACTTTTAGTACCCCTTAAGGATATTATAAGTGGATAGTAATGTCATTTGGTCTTTAAAAAAAAAGAATTGATAATATTTTCAAAGATCTTAATCACAGTTGCCTAGTTTACATTGATGATAACCTTGTCTTTTCCAAGGCCATAGAACAATGCAAAGATGATGTTCTAGCCATCACCCAAAGATGCATTCACCATGGAATTATTCTTGGTATGAACAAATGAATTTATACTGAATAAGAAATCGAGTTTTTAGGTTTAGAAATAAAAGCTAGATAAATCATCCTACAAAAGCATATTCTAGAAAAAAAATTGAAAATTTCCCTTAGAAAATCGAAGACATGAAGCAAATAGAAAGGTTTCTTGGATGTCTTACATATGCATTATATTTCATTAAAAATTTAGCTAAACTGAGAAAACCATTGCAGCAGAAACTCAAGAAAAAAGTAAGTTGGATATAGAACTCTAGCAATTTAAAGATTGTTCAAAACTTTAAAAATATGTATAAAAATCTTCCTATTTTTAATTTGCCTAATGAAGGAGATGATTTAATTCTTAAGAGACATGCCAGCAATGAGCACTAGAGTGCAGTGCTCAAAATCAAAGAAGGAGAAAAACTCTGCAAACATTGTAATGGAAGTTTTAATAAAACAGAATGCAACTGTTCCATGATAAAGAAAGAAATCCTTATAGTTATAAGGGGAATCGAAAAGCTCTTAATCGTTTTAGCACCAAAATCTTTTTCTTATTCAAACTGATTATAAAGGAATACTTGGTTTTATGGAAAAAAAAAATTTATCAAACATACAAGCGCAAGGGAGATTCCTACGTTGATAATTATGACTTAACCAGTTTTCCTTCCCTATTGATCATCAAAGTAGGACTTCTGTCGGAAAAGGAGGAAATCCAAAATAGAATGTCATTACTGCTGGAATAGGTTTCTCCTTCTAATAGAATCCTTATGGATATTCTGGAATTCCATACAAAAAGTAGATCACACTTTGGTCTGTTGTCTTCTGCCTATCTAATACTACAAAAATTCAATTTTTTAGAGTTACAAATGAATCACCTAAGGTGTCCTTATGATATTCAAGAAAAAAAATAAGTTCTTATGTTCAAGAACAATGATTCAACAACTAGTACGCAACTTGCATTGACTGCTATGGAAGCAAATTTAGAAGACCATTTGGCCAAATAAAGGCTTAATCATCCAAGTGAAGACCCAATGAGTTGAATACCTCTAGAATAACCCAAATGGAGGAAAATCTAAATCAAATGGAAACTCTTTTGATTCTTGAAAGAACACCAAGATAAGCAACTCACCGATTAATCCCCTAAAGCCTAAGCACCAAAGATTAATATAAAGGGATAACTCTAAATTACCACTCAAAAAAAGACATGAAGATTAAGAGATTTTTGAGAGAAAATGGCCTCTAGCCTTTTTATTCATTCATAATCATCAAAGCTAAATATAATACAAGAGATAGGGAATTAAATAGTAGGATACCCCCTCCCCCAAGCTCAGTACTAACCAATAGCTTTACAAGGATTTTATCCAATGATATTCAAGCTAATTGTACAATTAAAGGGGGACCACTAGGAGATAAGGGTGTGCTGAAATTTGGTTGTACATTCCTTTCCATTGGTGATGTCATTCACCTATCCAAATGGAGGAGATTAAAGTGGGGAATTTTATGGAAGCCTTCTAAAAGTGTCTATCAGCTACACACTAAGTTTGGACTCTTAATTCTCCCATTTGATGATCCAAATAATTTCTTGAGTAAAAATGTACACCTCCAAACCTGCATTGACCATGGCTTGGTTAAAACCCCATAACTTACTCAATTCTTGGAATTTGATGATGATCTTGAGCTTGTTGGAAAATAGACATCCGAGGCTATTCATCCCTGCAACATTCACCCAAAACAAATCCCATTTATCTAGGTCAAAAATGAGCAAGAAGTTAGGTCATATGTTTTGCCCAAAATAAGGAAGCAAAATAAAATAGGGTGACTTGGAGATAAAATAGCTAGGCTCCTTAGTTAGGCTACTAAGTGCCATGCCACCTTGCCTAAGCTTACTTTGGGGCCCCTCAAGGCTCCCAAACCAACAAAGAATTTGGAGAGCCAAGTACTTAGGTACCACCCTCATAGGTGATTAAGGGCCCAAGTTAAATCCAAGCCTTGATGTTGATAAGGAGGTTAGGCCTCATGGTTTGCTCCGCATTAACCTCTCCTCCTTGAAGAGGATTTGCCCTCAAATCTCCAACCTCCTCATCTTCATCCTAGATGTAAGGAGTGAGGTCTTCAACATTAAAAGTGGCGGAGATTTTCATGTCACTTGGAAGCTCTACCTTGTAGGCATTGTCTCCCACTCTTTGCACGATCTTGTAGGGGCCATCTCCCCTTACCATGAGCTGCTTTTCATCCTTGAAGGGAACCTTTCCTTTCTCAAATGTAGCTATACAAGATCTCCCGGTTTAAACTCAAGATAAGTTCGATTCTTGTTGGCCTTGACCTTAAATTACTCATTTACCTTCTCAATTTAAGCTCTCACTTGCTCATGTAGTTTCTTCATAGCTTTAGCCCTTTCCTTTGCTTTAAAGCTCACTTTGGACTCTTGAGGAATGGGAATGAGATCAAGAGGAGTGAGAGGGTTGAGGCCATAGCATACCTCAAAGGGTGAATGAGAAGTAGCATAGGAAGGAGTCTGGTTGTAGGCAAATTCTGCATGGGGAAGCTTGGTGTCCCAATCTCTTAAGCTGTTATTCACCATACCTCTCAACAAGGAAGTGAGTGTGCGGTTGGTCACTTCTATTTATCCATCGGTTTAGGGATGGCAAGTGGTGCTAAAGAATAGTTTAGTCCCCACTAGCCTCCGTAGACTTCTCCAAAAGTGTGACAAGAACTTGGTATCTCTATCTGATATAATAGTTCTTGGGATCCCATGAAACCTCATGATTTCTTAAAAGAAGAGATCTGAAATATATGTAACATCATCACACTTGTGACAAGCAACGAAATACGCCGTCTTGGAGAATTGATCAACAACTACCATGATGGCATCCTTCCCTCGAGGGGTTCGTGGAAGGGCCACTATGAAGTCCATACTAAGGTCATCCCAAGGCCTTAAAGGAAACAGAAGAGGGGTATAAAGGCCTTAGTAGAAGTGACTCTTAGCCATATGACAAATAGCACAAACTGAGATTACCTTGTGGACATCCCCACCCATCTTGGGGCAATAGAAGTGCTCCTTGAAGATTTCAAGGGTCTTATTGATGCCAAAATTCCCAGCTAAGGCTCCTCCATGAGCCTCCTTGACAATCAAGTCCCTTAGAGGACTCTCGGGGATGCATAACTTGTTTTCCTTGAAGAGGAAACCTTCTTACAGGGTATAAGTGCCACAGTTGGAGGGATCTTCAACCACCATCTTGAAATCTTCATCCTCTGTGCACAAGGTCTTGATGTTGGCCTCTCGGACCGATAGAAGAGCAAACCTCCATGACAAGGCATTGACAACCACATTCTCTTTCCCACTTCTATTTGACTCAAACTCTCTCAAGACTGATGGACAAGAGGGTTTAGGGGCTTCACTTCCTCACATGTGTTTGATTCAACCATAAGTAAGGCAAATAAATGCTTGCTCTTACTAATAGCTCTTTCCACTCATGTCTCACTCATAAAGAGGCTTTTCTCACTTCCCTTTTCCGGTTTAATTTTGAGAGGTTTGGGTGGTGGAAGAGGGTCAAAGTGAGGCTACGTCCCTTGAACTTAAGGGCATAGGTGTTGGCATGCCCATCATGCATCACATGATTGTCAAATAACCAAGGTCGACCAAACAATATATGACAAGCATCCATAGGAAGAACATTAAAGAGGACCTCACCACAATAAGAACTAATGAAAATAGAGATAAGAGCTTGCTTAGAAATAATTGTCTCGCTTCCTTGCTTGAGCCATTGAAGAGTATAAAGGGTGAGATGCACCTTAGTGGGGGCTTGTAGCTTGTTAATGAGAGTCATGGAAGCCAAATTGGTGCAACTACCTCCATTGATAATAAGCTCACATACTTTGCCTCCAATGGTACATCGAGTGTGGAAGATTTGCTTCCTTTAAGTAGGTTCAAGGGGTACCTCTTTGGCATGGAGGACTCTCCGGATCACCAATAGCTCTCCAATATCCAGGATGACTAAGGCATGAACTTTCTCTTTAAGCTCTTCTTCACTAGTCTCTTCCTCGAGAGCTTAGATCTCTTCCACCTCTCTAATAGAAAGGGTCCTATAATTAGGACAATCTGCTTGAAAGTGTCCATAATCATGACATTTAAAACACTTCTTTCCCTCTAACCTCTTGGGAGGTTCGATAGCAATCCCTTTACCCTTATCTAAGGTCTTGATAGGTGTGGGAGTAGTGTCACCCTTGTTGTAGAAAGGGAAAATCCTTGGTGTGCTTTGGGGTCGATGAGGGGAAGGCGTTGCGAAGGGTTTTCTACCCTCAAGTTATTTCTTGACCTTGATAGCTAGGTGGCAAACATCATTGAAGGACAAGTAGCATTGAAGTTCCACCTTGTGAGCTATGCTAAGAGAATGTCCTTTGATGAACATAACAATAGTAAGCTCATTGTCCTCATTCAAGCCAACTCTCACATGGAGTTGCTCAAATTCTCGAATGTATTCCTCCACCCGGAGATTTTCTTGGCTAAGGGTGGTAATCTTGAGATAGAGCTCTTACTTGTGTGAAGGAGGTAAGAACCTCTTCTCTATGTGTTTCTTGAGTTCAGACCAAGTCTTGATCTTAGACTTAGTTTCTCTAGCTCTATTCTTCTTCAAGGTCTCATACCGTAAGGAGGTATGCCCTTTTAACTTGAGAATGACCAACTTGAAGGTCTTTTCATCATTGTACGCCTTAAGTTCAATGATCCTCACAATAGCTTGTACCCAATCAATGTAGTTTTTTGGTTTGAGGTTACTATCAAACTCCAGTGCCTCAGCCTTGAGGCCACTAAGATCATCTCTAGGATGAACTCTTTCCATAATACCTCTAATTTCATGGTCCTCATGAGAACATGAGTAGGTAATGTCAATGGGGTTGACATCAAGCTTCCTAGGTTAGGAAACTCATCATTCGGATCCCTTAACTCGCTCTAGATCCATGGTGAGTTTTCTTACTTGTTCTTAAAGGTCAATTATGGCCTTGTGTCTCCTCATTTCATGAGCTAACTCTAGAGAGATGCCTCTAGGTTGAGAAGATTCCACATCATTGGACATGGTTGAAGGTAGACAAGAGAAGGAAGAAGGTTAAAGGTTCGGGAAAAGGGTGGTGCGGTGGTGCAAAGGAAGCACAAGCCCAAAGGGGGGGGGGACACGGTCGCGCTATGCAGCATGGGGTGGCCATGCCAAAAAATGGAAAAAATTTTTTCGAAGCAAAGAATGGCACGGTCATGCCAGGAGGCACAGTCAGACCGTGCCAAAATTCTGGTTGGCGCGGGTGAGTGTTTTAGCCTTTTTTGTGGAGTTTTTGGATTGTGTTTTGGTCGAGGATTGTGTTTAGGCTATTTTGGGGGTTCTTTACGGACTAAAAGAGGAGTTTTGTGGAGAAATCAAATGCAGATTTTTAGGATTTTGGATTGAAGAAGAAACATGGAAGAGTGCTTGGGTTCTTTGAGGAGAATAAGAGAAGAAGGTGGAGCAGCAAGTGGCCAAATCCCAAAATAACAATAGGGAGAACTCAATCAACAAATTCTAATCACAAAGTGTGAGGATTTGATGCTTAACCTTGAAGGATCCTTGTGCTTTGATACCAACTGAAGTAGATTTAGAAGACCATTTGGCCAAATAAAGGCTTAATCATCCAAGTGAAGACCCAATGAGTTGAATACCTCTAGAATAACCCAAATGGAGGAAACCCCAAATCAAAAGGAAACTCTTTTGATTCTTGAAAGAATACCAAGATAAGCAACCCACCAATTAATCTCCTAAAGCCTAAGTACTAAGGATTAATATAAAGGGATGACTCTAAATCACCACTCTAAAAAAACATAAAGATTAAGAGACTTTTGAGAGAAAATGGCCTCTAGCCTTTTCATTCATTCATAATCATCAAAGTTAAATGTAATACAAGAGATAGGGAATTAAATAGCAAGATACCCCCTCCCCCAAGCTCAGTACTATCTAATAGCTTTACAAAGATTTTGTCCAATGATATTTAAGCTAATTGTACTATTAAAGGGAGACTAGTAGGGGATAATAATGTGTTGGAATTTGGCTGTACATTCCTTCCCATTGGTGATGTCATTCACCTATCCAAATGGAGGAGATTAAGGTAGGAATTTTTATGGGAGCTTTCTAGAAGAGTCTATCAGTTACCCACCAAATTTGGACCCTTAATCTCCCATTTGATGATCCAAACAATTCCTTGAGTAAAAACGTGTACCTCCAGACATACACTGACCATGGCTCAGTTAAAACCCCATAACTTGTTCGATTCTTAGAATTTGATGATGATCTTGGGCTTGTTGGAAAATAGACATCTGAGGCTATCCATCCATGCAAAATTCACCCAAAACAAATCCCATTTACCTAGTCAAAAATGAGGTAGCAGTTAGGCCATATGTTCTGCCTAGAATAAGGAAGCAAAATAAAATAGGGTGACTTGGAGATAAAATAGCTAGGCTCCTTATTTAGGCTACTAAGTGTCATACCACCTTACCTAAGCTTACTTTGGGGCCCCTCAAGGCTTCCAAACTAACAAGGACTTTGGAGAGCCAAGTACTTAGGTACCACCCTCATAGGTGATTAAGGGCTCAAGTTGAATCCAAGCCTTGATGTTGATAAGGAGGTTAGGCCTCATGGTTTGCTCCGCATCAGCTATCATAATTATTCTTATGATATTTGGGAGTCATGGAGTACTACAATCTTTTTTCCTAATAAATCTGGAGTTGGGGCTGTTAGTCTTTCAGTAAATTCAGTCTCTCCAGATGACCCCATTATGAATATTTAGGCTACTAAGTGTCATACCACCTTGCCTAAGCTTACTTTGGGGCCCCTCAAGGCTTCCAAACTAACAAGAACTTTGGAGAGCCAAGTACTTAGGTACCACCTTCATAGGTGATTAAGGGCCCAAGTTGAATCCAAACCTTGATGTTAATAAGGAGGTTAGGCCTCATGGTTTGCTCCGCATCAGCTATCATAATTATTCTTATGATATTTGGGAGTCATGGAGTACTACAATCTTTTTTCCTAATAAATCTGGAGTTGGGGTTGTTAGTCTCCCAGTAAATTCAATCTCTCCAGATGACCATATTATGAAACCCTGGAAATATAGAACGGTATTTTACCGCATGGAAATCCTAGATCCAAAGTACCCATTCTTCTTAAGACTGACTAAGTTTCAATAATGCATTTTTAAAAGGATCTATTGGATTCTCACATTTTCTGATAGTCCAATAAAAATTCCATATAATAAAAGTCTGTCTGTTGAAACACATCGCAGTAATTGAGTATGAAAACAGAAAAGTCAAACCAGCCCATTATTTTGTTTAAATAGTTAATTTAGATTATCCTAATGATCAATAACAAGAATGGTTTCCCAAATAATAAGAATTAGTTAGTGATCATGCTTCAACAAGAGCCATTAGGTTTTACAACATTTATCATTAAATATGGGCAGTAATTGAACAAGGAAGAATGCTGTATTACGGGAACACTATTTTCATATGGCATAATGAGTTCAGCAAATATATGAAAGTAGAAGGAGCTACTTCAGAAGATGTCTTTGATTATCTCTTCGATGCTGGACTTGAAAAATTCTTATTAGAAAAAGGAAAAAGATATTTTTATGAATTATTCGAAAGATGGGATTCAGAGCATCTTCAACTTGATGAAACTTTTGATGATTATTTAGGTAATGACGGACTGAAAAACATTATTGAAGATAAAGGCATGCAGAATCTCGATATGGAAGACTAGTCTTATCAGCATTAAGGACTCTAAAAAGTTGTTGCACTATTATTGTATTATTTTGTTAAGTGTCAAGTTAGCAAAAATAATGCTATCTACTGTAGCCATGTGAGGACAGTTGTAGTCATGCGAAAATATCGTTGTGTACATCTTATGTAGTTTATATCTACTATAAAAGGATATGTTGAGTGCTAAGAGGGCCACGGTCATTTGAGTATACTTGAGCAAAAAAGAAGATGGTATTGTTTCCCGTTATCATGTGTTTGACCTCAATACACTATATTGTACATGTCCACATCCACAAGATGCAACTTCTCAAAGGTATATATTTGTGGCATTCTTTCTGTATCATTTAACCTGTAAATTGTTAAGATGTGCTCAATTACATAATAGATAGTTCACCTTCTTCTCTTCTTTGACCTTTTAGATTCTTCTTCAAAGTTGATATACGAGATAGCTCGGGCACTCGAACTTTTACAATTCTTCAAGATGTTGCAGCAATTCTTCTTCGTACTACTACCAATGTCTTAAGTCGATATGCAGCAATGGTGACCTTATTATTATAGTATTTTGTAATTAGTGTTTCACACCTATAAGTTTACATTAATTAATAAATTTAAATTGCAACATATACAACGACAAGCTGAGCTTACATTATATGTCATATTGGATGATCACCTAGAAAAGCCATGGGTGTTTGTCATGGAGCCTCCTTGATTAGGTGAAATCGAACCCTCCATCGATGTCATTATATTAGTTAATTGGGAGGAAGAATTTTCTTTCTTGAGGCATCGCGGCGATAGTTATTTCTCTAGGCCTCCTCCCGCCCAATGCTCCTTGAACTGGGCGTCCTATCACCCATCGTTCCTGCCGTGCCTTTAAGGGTGTCCTATCGCTCAACACTCTTTAAGCCGAGCATTCTATCACCCATTGCTCCTTATGTGCCTTTATCCCTAAGGGGGCTTAGGCCACCCTTGAGCTGGGTGTCCTCTCACCTATCGCTCCTTATGCACCTTTAGCCTCAAGGGGCTTAAGCTGCCCTTGAGCTGGGCATCCTCTCACCCATTGCTTCTTATGCACCTTTAGCCCCAAGGGACTTAGGCCGCCCTTGAGTTCGGCGTCCTCCCACCCAGCGCTCTTTGAGCAAGGTGTCTTGTCACCCAATGCTTCTTGAGCTGGGCATCCTATCGCCCATCGTTCCTTATGCACCTTCAGCCCTAAGGGGCTTAGGCTGCCCTTGAGCTGGGTGTCCTTTCGCCCATTGCTTCGTATGCACCTTTAGCCCCAAGGGGCTTAGGCCGTCCTTGAGCTGGGCATCCTCCTGCTCAGTGCTCTTTGAGCGGGGCGTCCTGTTGCTCAATGCTCCTTGAGCTTGGCGTCCTGTCACCCATTCCTCCTTATGTGCCCTTAGCCCCAAGGGGCTAAAGTTGCCCTTCAGCTGGGCGTCCTCCCCCCTAGCACGCTTTGAGCAGGGCGTCCTATCGCTCAGTGCTCCTTGAGCTGGGCGTCCTATCACCCATCGCTCCATATGCATTCTCAGCCCCAAGGGGCTAAGGTCGCTCTTCAGCTGGGCGTCCTCTGCCTAGCGTTCTTTGAGCGGGATGTCGTGTTGCTCAACACTCCTTGACTGGGCGTCATATCACACATCGCTCCTTACGCATTCTTAGCCCCAAGTGGCTAAGGTCGCCCTTCAGCTAGGCATCCTCTCGCCTAGCGCTCTTTGAGCGAGGCATTATGTCGCTCAACACTTCTTGAGCTGGGCATCCTATTGCCCATCACCTCATACGGCTTTCTTGTCCTCAAGGGGCTAAAGTCGCCCTTCAGCTGGGCGTCCTCCCGCGCAACGTTCTTTGAGCGGGCATTCGGTTGTCTAGCGCTCTTTCCGCATCTTTAAGGGCGTCCTTGAGCTAGGCGTCCTACCGCCTAGCGCCTTTTAAGTGGGGTGACCTATCGCTCGATGCTCCTTAAATTGGGCGTCCTCTCGCCCATCGCTCCTTACGCGCCTTTAGCCCAAAGGGGCTTAGGCTATCCCAGAACAGGGTGTCCTCTAGCCCAGCACTTGTTTTATGCCATTGACCAAGGAGAAAGAACAATGAGCAAGTTCCGAACATGAAGGCACACAAAGGAAAGATGTTAATTTTACATCCCACCTACCCGCCTCGAAATGCGGGCATGTAGAATGTGAGGGGCTAAACGATCCGAAAAAAACTTGGACCTAGGATGGGCCCCACTAGTATGCTCATGGGCCTAGGGTAACCCGACCATCTCAGGACACCCCTGGATCCTAAGATGTCATTCCTGGGTCCAACATGGGAAACCATCCGGCGGCCCGAATTTTGCCCTTGGCAAAGAGGACTATAAACACCCACCTCGAGAAGGAGGAAGGAGGACATTCTCCAATACAGAAAACATCACCTTTCTCTCTGCTCTATTGCTTCTATCCCTAACGCTGACTTGATTGTTAGAGGGATGTCCCTTGGGTCCACACCCGAAGTATGCCTTTTTTACAGGTCTGGAGCTCTAGGCTGAGTCAACTTCGAAGATTGCCATGCATAAGCCCACTCTTCCCACTCATCATAAAATTCAAAGTTTCTCTGGAAACAGGTATCTTCATTTGTCTATGGGCAAGCATCTCTGATGATCTTAGTTATTTAAGTCCCTCTTCAAATCTTTCCATTGTAATATTTCCACTTTCAAGCTTTCAATAAAAGAAGTTTCCTAGTAGAGAATGTTATTCAATCGAACCTCATGACATAAATATTATGATTTCTTGATTAAAGTCTCACTATCGTTAAAAATATAAAAACATAATGAGTGATTATGGTCCTAGGTAGGAAATGAAATAGATTTGTGCTATGTCTGATCTAAGAAATGTGGGATTGAGATTAGCAATCTCTATAAACTGGAAGCTAGAGGATCATTATGATCCAACGCTGACTAAATTCAAGTAATGGTCAAAACTCTCTAATTAAGTAGTAGATTGTGATAACTACTACCCATAAAGTCATTATGAGAAGTTCAAACATT
>JAKOGI010002504.1:85000-89930 GCA_029747015.1 Carnegiea gigantea
CCCATTTTGCTTAGGTGTAACGTTCATCCACTGCCAAATATCCCTCCACACATCTTTTATCCGTCTGCATTGATAGAATAGGTGCTCCTGGGTTTCATCCTCCTCCTTGCAGAGCTGACATTGTCTTGTTATATTTGAGAACTTTGCCAGTCTAGTCCTAACTGGGACTTGTTGTCTCATCAACATCCAAGCTATGAAGCAATCTCTGGGTATAGTGAGGCTTGACTATGTCAACCTAGCCCAGTTAGCTTTAACTGACATATTTAGGTACCACTCATATCCTAATTTAACAGTATACTGCGTATTTGGGGTCCCCCCCATTGCCATTTGTGATTGGCTATGCACCCCCACTTGAAAACCTCTTTGACCTTACAAAGTTTTCTCCAGTACCAGCAGATATCTTGCTTTGGCATATAATCCCACCATGTATTCTTGCTTAAGTATCTGATATGCACCTATTTAACCCATAACAGGTCCTTTTTCATTGTGACAGCCATACCAGCTTTACTATACTTGCATGGTTCCAAGCCTCCATGTTTATAAGGCCTATCCCTCCATATTTCTTGGGTTTGTAGGTTTCCTCCCATGAAACATATGGTATCTTCCTATATACCTCATCTACACCCCATAAAAAATTCCTACACGCTCTGTTCACTTCCTTGGTCACCCCTTTGGGCAAAATAAAAATGATGGCCCATAAGGTATAAATTCCCATTAGCACACTATTAATCAAGGCTACTTTTCCTGCAGATGAGGTGTTCTTTGTTGCCCAGATTGTTATTTTCTTGGTGATATTCTCCACCAGCATTCTGCAATCAAGTGTGCTGAGTTTATTTGCTGTTATTGGTACCCTCAAATATCTAAATGGGAGCTTCCCCTCTTGAACCCTGTTTTATCAATAATCTGCTTCTATGTTGTTCTTGACATCCCTCCAGCACAATCTGTGATTTGTCTTTGTTTGCCTCTAGACCTGTGCTCTTTGAGAACTTATCAAAAGCCTTCATGAGATAGTATACTGTTTTAGGGTCAGCGGCACTAAACACTATCAAGTCATCTGCAAAGATGAGGTGGTTCATCTTACTCTCCTTGCAATGGGGGTAGAACTTGAATCCTTCTTTAGTTCCTGCATGGCGATACAGTCTTGACAAGTACTCTATTACCAGTACAACTAACAAGGGGGACAAAAGGTCTCCTTGTCTCAACCCTCTACCTCCTTTAAAGTAAGCAAAGTCTTCCCCATTCATGTGAATTATATAAGCTGGGGTGCTGATGCAAGCCATTATCTATTTAATAAATATCCTTGGAAACTTTAGGCTAGTGAGGATCTCCTGTACTACATCCCAGTGAACTGAATCATATGCCTTCTTCAAAGCCACTTTCATCATACATCTGGCAGATTTGTGTTTCCTTATATACCCTTTGGCAATTTCTTGGCACAATAACACATTGTGTAGTAGTTCGCTACCCCTCATAAAAGCCCCTTGACTGGTGTCAATCAAGCTAGGCAGTATTGATTTTAGCCTTGTACAAATTAGCTTTGAGATGCCTGTACAACAAGAAATAGGTCTAAATTCTGTAGCTGTAGTAGGTGACTGTACCTTAGGGATAAGTATCAGCCTAATGGAGTTCCATTGCTTACTCATTCTCCCTATTACAAAAAACTCTTGTATGGCCTTACATATTTTAGGCCCCACTTTTTTCCAACTAGCCTTGAAAAAGCTACTACTGAACCCATCTGGTCCTGCTGATTTGATTGAAGAAATTAAGAGTATAGCTGCTCTAATTTCCTTCTCTGTGAAAGGTTCAATGAGCTACAACTGCTGTTCTACTGTCAACCTAGGCCCGCTCCTCATAGCTTCCCAATCAATCTCCACCCTTTATATATTATTCCTCCCTAGTAGTCCTTGATAATATTTTGCCATAACTCTAGCCACCTCTGCAAAACCTTCTCTCTTATTGCCCCTCTCATCCTTGATGGCATAAACATAAGTTTGTAACTTCCTTTGTTTCATTTTAGCAAAGAATATTCTGCTACACTGGTCCCCATAATTAAGCCATTGCTGTTTGCTTTGTTGCTTGATCAAAGACAGGGAAGACTGTAGTATCTGTAAATGCTTTTTCCTTCTTTCCCTTTCTTGTGCTATAAGTATCTCATCCATAGGGTTATCATGTAACTCATCCTGTACTCGGTCCAGTTGCTTTCTAGCTAACCTTTGCTTTTCATGGATGTCTGAAAATTTATCTCTATTTAATTTCCTCAATGGGCCTCTGAGCTGGCTGAGCATCACACTTACCTACTGCATCTTATTTCCTTTACCCTGTTTTTGACACTGCAGTTGTACAATCTCATTGAACTATGGGTCCAAGCATCACATTTCACAAAATTTGAACTGTTCTCTTCTATTTGTATAAGATGGGAAAGTGATCTTCAAAGGGGTGTGATCTGATAGTCCCTTTGTAATATATGAAACATGAGTATAGTCCATCTCCTGGTACCAATAACTATTTGCAACCATCCTGTCATTCTTGGACCATGTAGATCTATTATTCTAAGTAAAGAAAGCCCTTGTGCTTCTCACGTCTTACAATTCACTCTCTTCTAGACATTTAGCAAAGTCAATTAACTCTGCATTCTGTATACCCTCTCCCCCCATTCTCTCCTAGTACGCCCCAAGCCATCTGCATATGATCGGCCATTCTTCTTAGTCCCCTCCAAAGGAGCTGTCTTAAGGCATTGCTACTCATGCCATACACAAAGGAGATACAAAACTGTTTATGGTTTGACAATTGATGTGCCCTACAATGCACCATTTGGTTTGTTGCTTCCCGTACACTGACTTGGTATGGCCTACTTCTCCATGCTACCCAAATATGAACTTTGGGGTTGTAATCCACATTTGTAAACGATTCCCAACCCACAAAGAGTCTACTAGCTACCACCTCAATTTCTCTTTTTTACCTTGGTTTCAAGTAAAGCCACTAAACCAACTTGATGCTTATTCAAGAAGACCTTGATGTCTTCCTATTTATTGGCTTTGTTTAAACCCCTCACATTCCATGCTATGATGTTATCCATTGGGAGTTCTGTCTGGTGTTATTTTCTCCCTTCCTTCTCTATTTAGTTCTTCCTCCATTAGCACATGAAAAGGGTTCTGCCCTGGAGCCACATGTGTTTCTTTTGGCTGATCATTAAGTCTACCACTTCTCCTCCTTGGTGTTATATATCCTTTATTACCTCCTAGTTCCTCCAATTGAGGAGATCTTTCCTCATTCTCCTTGCCCTCCCTGTTGTCTCTGTTAATCACTCTTAATTCCTTCCTGTTTGTAGTCTTCCTTCTACACATTACTTCCTCATGTCCCAGTATCTAATAGTGAGCACATTTAATGGGTTGCCACTCATATTTGACATCTTGCCTCACAACCACATCCCAATCATTTATAAAATCAATATGGTCTAGGAAAGGCTCATTTATTTTCATCTCTATTAGCATCCGTGCATATTGCAATGCTATCTTCTCTTTGGTAACTCTATTAGTCTTGATAGGCATGCCGAACATACTGCCCAATTTACTGAGGCTCTCTAAACTCCAATATTTTATATCCAATTCAGGGAATTAGACCCATATTGGTAACGTCTGCAATGAGCTTGCGTCCAGTATCAGCCCCTCATTCCAAGCTTTGACAATAAATGGGATTTTATCAAAGAAATAAACCCCTCACTATAACACCGTCAATTTGTAATGCATGTTTGTGAATCTGACAAGAAAAACCCCTTTCCTAACCATTATCACCTTATCAATTTCCATGGACTTCCAGATACAATGAACAAAACCATCAATCACCACAAAAGGTGGATTTGATCCCATCACCCCACATAAAATGGCATTTTCCCAGTAATCAACCTCAGTTTAGACATCAGCCTTCTTAATTTTTGCACCCTTTCTACCATTCACTTCCTTCATTGGTATGAACTTTAAATTTGTGCCTTCCTTAGGGTCAATCAAGGATGCATAAGTGCTAGGGTTATGGTTAGTTACCTCCATTTACAACTCTTCACCACTCTGCTGAAGTGCTTCCACATTTGGGCCTACTTGTTCCACTCTTCCATTACTTTCTAGGCTGATTTGTTCCTAATTTCCAGCAAGGAAGGGGGGTTGCTCTTGGGAAGCAGCCCCTAATCCTGATCGGCTCCCATTACCCCCAGTATTTTGTGGATTCAATCTCGGTCGTCCCCTTTTTCATCCCGTCACCATCGCAGGAATTTCCTAGGGAAGAAGAAGAAGATTACATATATATATATATATATATATATATATATATATCTATATATATATATATATACTATATGTATTATATATATATATATATATATATATTAGATATCGGATCTATATATACATACATACATACATACAAATATATCTAGATATTATATATTATATGTATATAATATATATATATATATATATCTATATATATGCTTGAGTTGGTGTGTATATCTATATCTATATCTATTATATCTATTATATTATATATATTATATATATATATAGAATATCTATATATATATCTATATTATAAATATAGATATACATACATATAACATATCCATATTTATTAAAATAACATAACATACATACATACATTATATACTATATATACATAGTATTAAAATATCTATATTATATATCTATATATATATATATATGTGCATGCATATATATATATATATATATATATATATATATATATATATATATATATATATATATATATATATATATATATATATATATATGGTGTGTGTGTGTGTGTGTATATATATATATATATATATATATATATATATATATATATATATATTATACAGACACACATATATATCCATATATATAGATAATAGATAGATATATTATATACATATATATAT
>JAKOGI010002504.1:90030-104217 GCA_029747015.1 Carnegiea gigantea
TATATATGTATTTATATTTATATATGTACATACATATATATATATATATATATATATATATATATATATATATATATATATATAATAGATATATATATATATATATATATATATATATATATATATATATATATATATATATATATATATATGTGTCCACACACACACACACACACACACACACACACACACACACATATATATATATATATATATATATATATATATATATATATATAAACATATATACAGATACATACACATACACACACATTTATATACATACATAGATATATATATACATCTATATGTATGTATAAATATGTATATATATATATATATATATATATATATATATATATATATATATATATATATATATATATATATATATATATATATATATATATATATGTACGTATATGTATATATATATGTACACACACCCAGAGTTGGGCTATGGTTGGGAGTCTTAGGCATGGCTATAGATTTTATAAATATTCTTATAAGTGCGGCAAGGGCTAGAGTCATGGTCCATGAGGATTTAGACTAAGTGTGAGTGATGTTTTGGCCTAGGTGCTGAGCAGTAAGCCCAAGTTTATAACCGAGCCCATAATTTGTGTGGTTTCCTTGCAACAATCATGCCCTAACCCTTTCCCGAAGTTGTTTGGAAAAGGTATGTAATGAACATGGTGAGAGCTGCCTTGAATGTCGATTTCATGAATTTATGGAATGTACTAGTTGAACATACTGCATAGTTGGTTGAACTATTTTAATGTGTTGACGAACTCGAATGTTGAAGTGATTATGATGGAAATAAAAGTATGTGGGCTATGGAGATACTTTGGGGGTTGGGTTGAATCTAATTGAACGGGGTGATCACATTTGGCACCCTCACGTTTTAGCTATTGATTTTTTTAACCCTGTGCTTTTCAAATTAATATTTTAGTCCCTTGACGTTTATGTAATTTAATTTTTAGACACCTTCTATTTTTTCTTAAGTCCCTGAACTTTTAAAATTTACAATTTAACCCCAATACTTAAAAGCTTACTTTCGAAAATTTTAATTTTGTACATGTGCATTTTCTTCCATTAAGTAGCATTTTCGATCCTCTTTCATGTGGTATCAGAGCCATGTGACCAAAAAATAATTAAGATAATTAACTTAATTAATAATTAATTCAGCTAATTAAATATGATTAATACTAGAATCATCACCTGCTTGCCTTGGACCAAATTATTCACATATTGTTCACTCACTGGAAGGACTTATAGTACCTTAATTAAATTGTATAACTGATATAGTTCTAAAATTAAAAGCAGAATTAGTTAAAATTAAGGCTGAAGTCAAAGGGCTTAAGAAGCAGATATCTGTAATTCACCTTTCTCTGATTAACAAAGTTAGACATAGCGAAAAATCTACTTCTACTATTAGTACTCCATTTTAGCATAAATACCATTTCCAAAACCCAAAAAACAAGAGTTCATTTCCTCTGTACAAGATAAAAATCCAAAAAGAAATAGGAGAAAAATCACATGAAAAATTGGCTAAGAAAGCAGAGAAAGAAGAAGAAGACGGAGTATAAGTAGTATACTCTTGATGAATTACAAAAAATGTTCGAGAAAGAACGAAAGCCAGAAGAATTACACAAAATCATGAGTGCAATTAGTGATAAATATGACATATTATCTAATAGTAATGAAGCGACTAATAATATCTTATTAGAAGAAGAAATATATCAGCAGATGAATTTGATTAAACTAGAAGATCTTAATGTGTTACCTTTAGAAGAAGTAAGAAGAAAATTGGATAAAAAATATGGTAAAATGACTATCGAAGATCAGATTAATGAAATTGAAGAAGAACTCAATTTAGGAGAAATAAAGACTAATCTGGTTAATAATATTGTTCCTAAACCTAAAGAATTTGGTGAATCATTTAGAAGAAATACTCATTTTCTAAGACCAAGGTACGTTCCAGCAGGACATACAACCAGTTTTTCCTTTGGATTCGTCCCAAGGAAAAGAGAACGTTTGAAGAAATTAGCCTTACTCTAATTAGTCAAACAGGATATATCTTAGACATAGATGAAGCTCATAATAGAGAAGAAATATTTGAACATTGAAAAAGAGGCATGAATAGTATCTTAAATCTAAATACTACCTGGACTGCTAACTACATTGAACATAGTTTCTCTGGCACTGTAGCTAACTCCAGTTGTAATGTTCAAGAATTTATGTAAGAAAATTGAAACTGAATTTAGGGGAGCTAAACTTGATTCTGAAGAAAAGGTAAGAGAATAGCAGAGAAAGATTAATAATATAGAATTATGAAATATGAGATATTTGAAAATTTATATTACTGAATTTAGTCAATATTATTACAAGATTGGGCATAATGAAACTAATCTTGGTATGTTATATGATAAATTGCCATATCCGATAAATTCCATAATCAATGAAAAATACATTGCGTAACTTAAAAAAACAGATGTAGTTGACACCCTTTGTTCAAGAATCTCTTATTTAAGAAAATGGGTCAACGATCAATGTCTTGATCTCCAAAAGCAAAAGAAAATTAAGAAGCAATTCCTAACTTATTGGGATTCACCTCATCAATGGGGAAAAGATCCTGAAAAGAGAAGAAGATGAAAATTTTATAAGAAAAAAAGCTTTAACAAGCAAAGGGGAGAAAAATATAAAAGCAAAAGTCCTTAAAAAACGTAGATTTTTTAGGAAAGCGGCTTATTGCCATGCAAAGAAAAACAACTGCAAATGTTGGGTATGCGGAGAAGTAGGGCATTACGCTAATGAATGTAAAAATCGAAAGAATAACAAACTTATTGAAACCTTGGGAAGCCTAGATTATGTTGAGCTTAGTGAAGATGAGGCATTAGACGTAGCCCTAAGTAATAACAAAGGAATTGTTGAAATTATATTGGACAATGAATATGAAGAAAGTGATTATGAAGAAACAAGTCATATGATGAAAATTAGTTTGATTAGTCTTGGTGATCTTCAAGGAGAAGAATTTGTTATAATAATTATCATGAAGAAATCAAATGAGACTGGGTTCTTCCCATAATTTAAAATGACATGATCTATAAAAAATCCATCTTTTAATTAAAAAGTAAGTACGTATGTGAAATCATGGAGGGAGAACTTGAGATAAAGGATTGTGAGTATGATGTTGGGGAAGTTAATCTAATTGATTAGGAAAATATCTTTAAGCATAACAAAGATAGAAGGTATAGGTATATCCATGTCGGAAGTATCCAACTTTAAATTACTCCATTATAGTATTATGGTAAAGATATTGATCTTTATGCTCACTTTGTGACATTAGGCATGCCAAATTTAATAATCAAATTATCATAGGGATTGAGACTAATTTATGCAATGGATCAGTAAGATTTAATTGCCGACTTGGATATTATGTAAGTCTAAAGGATAAATGTGCTAAAAACCTCATGTCCCTTAAGATAAAAATAGTTGGGATGGACATGAAAATAGCAGGATATCCTTTAAGGATATTTTGAAAAATTATCTATAAATTAGATAATACAATAAACCCAAAGACTAAGGTAACGATGATAGAGGCAGAGAAATTTGAAAGTCCTACCCTTATGCAAAAGATCCAAAGGAATAAGTCTAATCCTTAAGAGATAAAAATCGATTGTTTATGGATATCTAGCTTTGCCAGCCCTACAAAGATCAATAAGAAAAATATAATAAACATTGATGAGGAGGGTAAAATCACCATCAAACCACAACAATTAAGGAGCATGAGTACAAGATCAGATTGAGGAGAAGGATCTTCATTAGCTAAAAAAGAGATTAAAGAAGATGATACAATTAGCATGACCAATGAAATGAGTAGAGTGAGTTGTGAAGTTGCAAGAGCCAGTATAGATTAAAGTATGAGTTTAGAAAGAAAAGTCATTATGTACAAAACTAGAACTGTTAGTGAACCCATCTATAAGGATGAATTAGTCAAAAACATGACTATGGAGATATGCTATGAAGCTACCAATGCAAACCCTAATAGCATTTATATCCCAATAAAGGCATGTTTAGAGGAATATAACAAATATGAGTTATGTGCCTATATAGATAGTGGTTGTTCTGTATACTTTGAAAAAAGAACATTATTTCTAGAATTTATGTGGAAAAAAGCAAGAATTCTTTACAAGTAAGGATAGCTAATAATAGTATTATGAGCTATAATGAAGCTATAGAAGGGTTCTCTATAGAATTAGGAGGAGTTTAATGCATTGTACCAGTTCTATGGGTTACTGATCAACCCTCTTATGATATGATTATTGGAAATAATTTTCAAATATTACATTCTCCATGTACTCAAACCATGAACCAAATAATATTTACAATTAGTGGTCACTCAGTTCCTATAGAAAAAATTAAGTACGGCTTACACTTATCAGAAAATTGAATTTACATATGACCAACGTGGTGAGAAGGTAATGCCTGTACAATGAGAAGTAACACTGACAATCTCATTGCTTGAGCTATCTATTAAAGAATAAATTGTGGAACAAGAAGAAAAATTATGCAAAGAACTCTACTCTGATAATCCTGTAACATTCTAGGATAAAGATAAAACACTCGCTAAAATCACTTTATTAAATCCCAACACTATTATCCGGGTTAAACAAATGGTGTATACACACCAGGACATCCAAGAGTTCAATAAACAAATCAAAGAACTTCTAGATAAATGATTAATCAAAAACAGTAAGAGTCCTCACATCAGTTCCGCTTTCATGGTAAAAAATCATGCAGAAGAAAAAAAAAAGAAAAGGTAGAATGGTAATCAACTACAAAAAGTTTAACGATAATACTGTCTTTGATGGCCACTTTATTCCTAACAAAATAGTCATTTTCAACAGAATTCAATGAGTCTCTAGGTTCTCAAAAATGGATTGCAAAAGCGGTTACTGGCAGATAAAAATAGATGAGGAAAGTATTCCTTTAACTGCATTTAGTTCCCCACAAGGACATTATGAATGGATAGTAATGCCATTTGGTCTTAAAAATGCACCCCAAATATTTCAAAGAAGAATGGATAACATCTTCAAAGACCTTAATTATTGTTATTTAGTTTACATTGATGATATCTTTGTCTTTTCCAAAACCATAGAACAGCATAAAGATGATATCTTGGCTGTCACCTAAAGATGCATTGACCGTGGTATTATTCTTGGTAAGAACATGTGCATTTCTGCTGAACAAGAAGTTGAGTTTTTAGGTCTAGAAATAAAGGCTAGACAGATCATCGTACAAAAGTATATTTTGAAAAAAATAGAAAATTTTCCTAAAAAGATTGAAGATAGAAAGCAATTAGAAAGATTTCTTGGATGCCTTACCTATACTTCGAATTTCATTAAAGATTTGGCTAAGCTAAGAAAGCCATTACAACAAAAACTTAAGAAAGATGTGATATGGACATGGACCACTAACAATTCAAAGATTGTCCAGAACTTTTAAAAGATGTGTAGAAATCTTCCTATTCTTAATTTATCTAATGAGGAAAATGACTTTTTTCTTGAGACAGATGTCAGCAATGAGCATTGGAGTGTGGTACTCAGAATCAAAGAAGATGAAAAACTTTGCAAATATTGTAGTGGAAGTTTTAATCAGGCATAATGCAACTATCCCAAAATGGAAAAAGAAATTCTTGCAGTCATAAGGGGAATTGAAAAATTCTTAATGTTTTTAGGTTTAAAGTCTTTTCTTATTCGAATCGATTGCAAAGAGATACTTGGTTTTGTGAAAAAGATCTTATCAAATATGCAAGTACAAGGGCGACTAATGCGTTGGCAATTATGGCTTAACTAGTTTTTCTTCTCTATTGAACATATACAGGGATTAAAGAATTTTCTGGTAGATAGTTTAACTCGAGAACTCGCCAATAGTGATCATCAAAGCTGACCTCCTGCCAGAAAAGGAGGAAATCCTTAATGAAATGTCATTCCTATTAGAACGAGTTTCGCCTTCTAGTAGAGTCCTTATTGATAACATGGAATTCCATACAAAAGTAGATAATGTTTTGGTCTACTATCTACTGCCTACCTACTAGCCCAAAGATTTCTCCTTTTAGAGTTACAAGTTAATTACCCTAGATGTCCCTATGATATCCAAGAAAAAATAAGTTTCCATGTTCAAGTAAATTGGTTCAATGAGTGGTATGCAACTTGCATCAACTTTATCATCATTATACCTATGATACTTGAAAGTCTTGGGGTACAACTATCGACTTTTCTGATAGGTCTGGAGTTGGTAGTGTTAGTTTCTCAATAAATTCAATCTCTCTAAATGTTAAAGTCTGGGAATACGGGATGGTACTTTACTTTATAGAAATTCCAGATCCAAAGTTCACATTTTTCTTAAGACTAACAAAATTTCAGCAATGCATATTCCGAAGAATCCTTTGGATTCTTACAACTCCTGATGGTCCAACAAAAATTCTAGTTCTAAGATGCCTAAATTTGGAAGTGTATAGCCCATTAATCTAATATGAAAATGGAAATGCCAAGCCAACCCATTATCTTATTCAGATCGTTGATTACGATGATCTCGATGATTAAAGACAAGAATGGGTTCCTGAATGATGAGAATTAGTTATTGATCCTACTTTAGCAAGAGCCATTGGATTTTTCAATAGTTATCATCGATGTTGGACATTAATTGAAAAAGGAAAAACGATAATGCATTCTAGAGACACTACTTTTGCCTATGGTAATGAGTTTAAAGAGTAAATGAAGGTGGAAGGAGCAGTGTCTGAAGATATTTTTGATTATCTCTTTGACGTTGGAGCTAGAAAGTTCTTGTCAGAGAAAGGAAAGAAAGATCTTCTTAAGTTATTTAAGAAATGGGATCTAAAGCATCTCCAATTAGATGAAGGTTTTGATGATTATCCAGATAATGATAGTCTGGAAGATATAATTGGAAATGAAGGTATGTAGAATCTCAATAATGATGACTAGTCTTGTCATCAAAAAGCTCTGAAAAGTGGCTACTCCATTATTGTATTATTTTGACAAGTGTCTGGTCTGTAAAATAAAGTGTGTACTGTAGCCATGTGAAAAATCAGTATGTACTGTAGCCATATGAAAAATTATTATGTAATGTAGCCATCAGGGCATCCTATGTATCCCCAACCCTCTACAAAAGGAGAAGTCGAGTGCTAGAAGGGACATGGTCATTTGGCCATTCTTGAGCAAAAGAGAAGTCGGGATTCTCCATTTCTCTATGAATAAGCATCTTTAATGATCTTAGCTTGAGTCCCTCTTCAAGATTTCCATTGTTATATTTCCACTTTCAAGCTTTCAATAAAAGAAGTTTCCTAGTAGCGAATGTTATCCAATTGAACCTTATGTGTTAAATATTATAATTTCTTGATTAAAGTTTCACTATCCTTTAAAAATGTAAAGAACGTGATTAGTAACTACGGTCCGAGGTAGAAAACAAAATGGATCTGTGCTATGCCTAATCTAAGGAACGTGTGGTTGAGATTAGCAATCGTTGTAAACCGGAAGTTAGAGGAACGCCGGAGTCCACCTCCGACTAAGTTCAAGTAATGGTCGAAACTCGCTAATTATGTTTTAATTATTTTGCTAAGCATGGTAGACCTATAACCACAGAAAGTATAATATATAAAATATAAGTAGTAGATTGTGATAACTAGTATGGGTAAAGTAATTATAAGATGTTTAATCGTTAATAACAAGCATATGTCCTAAAAAGAGCTTATTTGTATAAGTTTACCCAATCAAGGGACCTCTTTTGCAATTTGTAAGAGTTTTTGTCTAAAAGAACAAAAGGAGAGGGGGTTAAAAAACTAAAACAAGTTTCTGAAGGTAGGTAAAAATTATCATTGATAGGTGAGGAATTAAAAAGTTATTTCGAAGAAAGTCGAGGGCGGTAAAAGTGACTATTTCCTAAATGAACTGTGCATGTTGACTTAATATGTAAAGTGAGTAAGCATGGTTGTATAAGTAAATGTTGTCATGGGTGAGGTTGTGAATTCTGTTATATTACTGAAGGCCATTAGCCTTCCCCGGGTAAAATTGCAAGCATATGAGGGTCACGTGCCCTATTAGAACGTGGGTCAGGTTAGTGGTAACCATCCATGTTGATGATAGGCCAGGAAATGGTTAAGCGTTAACCGTCCAAATCGACGGTAGGTCATAATTAAGTTAAGCGACTGCGTTAAACCCAAGCATAGGCCATGAGACCGAGTGGGGCCACTCACCCTTAAAACCTGAATGTTATAATTGGAACTTGAAATGTATGTATGCATCACTAAAAACATGTAAGTGTGGTCTTGTTGTCTCCGCTACCCCTAAAATATTTTAAAAATGAATTTGTGTGCGTTATTTGATTGTTAGGGGTGATTGTTATTGAGTTTATCTCATTTGTTTTTTTTGGTGTAAAATGTTTTGTTTTCAGGTGAACTAATTGTGCATGGGATTAGGGAACTAAAATTAGTGCGAAGCCCTGACGCTTAAGCTGAAACATGCACTAAGTAGTTGTTTAGAGAAGAGTTTTGTATTAAATATTGTTCCAGTTTAGTAGTTGCTTAACAGTAGCTTAAACCTTTTATGCTGAAGTCTTATTGAAAAACTTTTGTATTAAAATTATTTGGTACACAGCTTGGTATTTCTAAGAAGGAAATGCAGCGGTAACACCCCAGTTAGGTTCCGCTGCCACATAGGTCAGTAATTAGTAATAAAGAAAGGAATTAGAAATTCAGGGTGTTACATCTCCATGGGGAGCCCCGGTGTTGTTTGTGAAGAAGAAGGATGAGACCTTGAGCTTGTGTATAGATTATAGGGAAATGAACAAGATAATGGCCAAACACTGTTACCCTTTGCCCAGAATAGACGACCTCTTCAACCAGCTCAGAGGTGCTGGAACTTTCTCCAAGATAGACCTTCGTTTGGGGTACCACCAACTCTGAATCAAGGATGAAGACGTACCTAAGACTGCCTTCTGTATCTAGTACGGACACTACGAGTTCATAGTGATGCCCTTTGGGCTCACTAATGCCCCAGTAGCATTCATGCATCTTATGAATAGGGTCTTCAAACCCTACCTGGACTAGTTTATGGTGGTATTCATAGACAACATACTTATTTACTCGAGGACTCCAAAGGAGCATACCCACCATTTGAGGACCGTTCTAGAAGTATGAAGGAAGAATGAGCTATATGTCAAGTTTACAAAGTGTGAATTCTGGTTTAGCAAGGTGGCATTTTTGGGACATGTAGTATTTGACGAGGGAGTGTTTCTGAACCCCCAAAAGATAGAGGCTGTAACGAACTGGCCAAGAGTTAAGAACCTAACAGAAGTGAGGAGTTTCTTACGTTTGGTGGGGTACTATCGTAGGTTTGTGCAAAAGTTCTCAAAGATCGTCACCCCGCTCACCAACTTGGCCAAGAAGGTCGCTAAGTATGAATGGACGCAGCAGTGCGAAGAAGCATTCCAAGAGCTTAAGAAAAGACTGACAAGTGTACCGATACTGGCCTTACCCACCACGGGTAAAGACTTTATGGTGTACAGCAATGCATTTAGGAGTGGGTTGGGATACGTGCTGATGCAGGAGGACCGTGTTATTGCCTATGCATTGCGGCAACTAAAGACTCGTAAGTGCAACTACCCAACTCATGACTTAGAGTTAGCGGTCGTGTTGTTCGCATTTAAGATCTGGAGGCATTATTTGTACGGAGTACACTGTGAGGTTTTCACCGACCATCAGAGCCTGAAGTACCTCTTCTCGCAAAAAGACTTGAACCTGAGGCAGACAAGATGGTTAGAATTCCTGAAGGACTACGATGTCCATTTCCAGTACCACTCGGGCAAAGCTAATGTAGTGGATGATGCATTGGGTCGCGACCGTACCTAGCACTGAGCTGCTTGCTAACACTACCCGGTGAGTTGTGTGAGGAATTTCAAAAGTTGGAGCTCAATGTAATCACCCCGGAGACCAAGCTTATGTTATGCACCTTAGAAGTACAGCCGACACTCATAGAGGAAATTCGAGTAGCATATGCTACGGACCCTCAACTAGAACGGATCAGAGAAGAGATATTGGTAGGGAAAGCACTCGGATTTGTGATCCATGAGGATGGCACCATACGGTTCCATAACCAGGTGTGTGCTCCCGCAGTAGAGCCACTTAAGAAGAAATTTCTAGATGAGGGCCACAAGACTCCACACTCTATGCTCTTTGGGAGAAATAAACTGTACAAAGACCTAAAACAGACATTCTAATGGAGCAAGATGAAGCAAGAAGTAACTGACTACGTGGCGAAATGCCTAACCTGTCAGAGGGTGAAGATTGAACATCAACAACCAGCGGAACTTCTGCAATCGCTGGACGTCCCTGAGTGGAAGTGGAATTCAGTGTCTATGAATTTTGTGGTAGGCTTACCATTGACTCAAAGAAAGAACAGCGTGATTTGGATAATAGTGGATCGACTCACAAAAACGGCGTATTTTATAACCATGAGAAACACTTGGACCCTGGACTAGTTAGCTTGAGCATACCTCGAGGAAATAGTGCGACTATACGGAGTACCTAGTTCCATAGTGTTGGACCCGGACACCAGATTCTAGTTGGGGTTCTGGCAGAAGCTATATGGGGCATTTGGGATGCTACTATGCTTTAGTACTGCCTTTCACCCAGCTACAGACGAGCAAATTGAATGCATTATTTAGACAATAAAAGATATGTTGAGGGCTTATGCCCTAGATTTCAAGAAAGCGTGGGATGAGCAGTTGGCGCTGATCGAGTTCTCCTACAATAACAGCTACAATGCAAGTATTGGAATGACCCCGTATGAAGCACTGTATGGGAGGAGGTGCTGAACCCCATTCTGTTGGTAGGAGATCAACGAAGCTCTGACTATTGGGCCGCAATTAATCCAAGCCACCACTGATAAGATCCGGGTGATCCAAGAACGGATGAAAGCCGCTCAGAGCCGCCAAAAAAGTTACGCCGACCGAAGGTGTAGGCCCCTCAAATTCCAAGTAGAAAAGCAGGTGTTTCTCCGAGGTTCCCCAACCAAGGGAGTCGCGAGATTTAGTACGATAGGAAAACTTAGCCCAAGGCACATCGGCCATACCCAATTATACAAAGAGTTAGGGAGGTGGCATATCGGTTAGAATCACCACCTGAACTTCCAAGAGTACACAACGTGTTCCATGTGTCACAGCCACGGAAGTACACCCTAGATCCCTCTTATATAATCGAGCCCGATCCTATACAGCTCTAGGAAGACCTATCGTATGAGAAGCAGCCTGTGCAGATCCTAAATCGGCGAGAAAAATACTTTTGTAGGAAGACGGTGCCCTTGATCAAGGTTCTCTGGGCCAATCACGAGATGTCAGAAGCAATCTGGGAACCAGAGCAGGAGATGCAAGACAAATACTCTCACATGTTTCTATAGCCAGGTGCGTACAAGTTTTGAGGACGAAACTTTCCTAAGAGGGGTAGTATGCTAAACCCCAGAAAACTTCATACTTGTAAACCAGTGTACTCGTGTGCGTTTTTGGAGTTTCGAGCACGAAACTTTTCTAAGAGGGATAGTATGTAGAACCCCGAAAATTCAAGTTTCGTTTTGGATTATTGATGACATGGGTTGACCTAAAACTATGACCTAAACCAAGGCAAGGTGAAAAAGGAAATGAATTTCATTTTATGATCTCTATTTTTATTTTTATTTAAAAAGAAATTTATTTATGATTTCCACCCTTCTTTTGTTTCAACTTTAATTGGGTGTTTAAACCCTTTTTGTTAAAAAATTTATTTAGTAACTATTTGTTTCTTTCCCATTTAAATTAAAAAAAGAAGGAAGTTTGAATTTGACAAACTCCCACCTAAAGTTTCCCCCCCAACACCGAAACCCTAAAGCAACCATAATCGTCAGCCACCCAAACCCTAGCAGCAAACACCCCCCACCTACACCTAGTGGCAGCCAACCAAAACCCCCCTGACATTCTCTCATGTTCTCCCCCCTCTCTCTATCGTTCCCTCTCACTCTATCACTCTCTCTCTCTCCCTCGTCGTGCCCCTCCCATTACTGCACCGCCAACCACCAATCCTGCCTAGTCCACCGGCACAGCCAACAGCTACCGTCGCTAGATGCACCGACCACCCCTTCCTTGTGGTTCGGTGGGTGAAAATGCATGGGTGATACACCCATGCATCCTATGTTGAAGACTTGAGTTTTTTTGAATCCTTTATTTTATATTGTGTTATTTTAATCTTGTAAATCCATTATAATTTCTAACGTAGAGTTTCAAAAAATTTCAGCTTTGGAATCGGGAGTAAGAAGGGAAACATCTTTCATTCGAAAACCGACTCAAGGTAAACTTTAATGACATTTTCTTTGGTTTGTTGATTGAAGTTTTTAGCTTTGGCTTGACCTTGGGAAGGTTAGGGGACTTAGAAGTCAATAGAATGGGCATAGGGAGATGGGTGGCACGTCATGGTGGAAAACCATACCAAGAGGACCCATTGAGAACGAAAACGTATGGATAGAACCTTTTGGGTTAAATACTGCACGTACTCCTCTTTTAAAAATTCGGCCAGGATAGGAAAGTAGCCCAAAAATCATGAAATTTTTCGGCTCGATAGGTCGGGATGTACAGGTAACCCAGTTTTTGAATCGAGAGAGTCGGAGTAGTATAGCTCGAGTTATGGCTAAATTACCGAGGGCTGCTCAGATCGGGACAACCAATGATATCGTAGAAAGATTAAGGAAAACAATCTAGTTTCGGTCGGAGTTTGGAAAAAACCCAATACATAAGAATTGTAGAAGATAGAATGACCTTTCCATAATGAGTAAGAAATCAAATTTCTAACATCGGGAACAAAAGTTATTGGCTCTGGGAATTGAGCCCAGATTCTGATTGAATCTAGAGCCAAAGTGGGCCTATGGTTGGGAGCCTTAGGCATGGCTAAAAATTTTAGAAAAATTCTTATAAGTGGGGTAGGGGCTAGAGTCATGGTCCATGAGAATTTGGACTAAGTGTGAGCGATGTTTTAACCGAGCCCGTAATTTGTACAGATTTCAGGTAACAATCATGTTCTAATCCTTCCTCAAAGTTGTTTGAAAAATGTGTGTGATGAACATGGTAAGAGCTACCTTGAGTGTCGATTTTATGAATTCATGGAATGCACTGATTGAACATACTGCATAGTTGGTTGAACTATTTTGCTATGTCAATAAACTTGAATGTTGAAGTGATCATGATGGAAACGAAAGTATGTGGGCTACAGAAATACTTTGGGGGTGGGGTTGAATCTAAATAAACTGTGCAGGTTGACTTGACATTTAATATGGGTAAGCTTGATTGTATAAGTAAATGTTGTCATAGGTGAGGCTGCGAATTTTGTTATGTTGCTGAAGGCCATTAGCCTTCCCCGGGAAAAAGTGCATGCATGTGAACAGCCACGTGCCCTGTTGGAATGTGGGCCAGGTTAGCAGTAACCATCCATATTGATGGTAGGCCAGGAAATGGTTAAGCGGCAACCGTCCAAATCGACGGTAGGCCATGATTAAGTTAAGCGGCTGCGTTAAACTCAAGCGCAGGTCATGAGACCCAGTAGGGTCTCCCACCCTTAAAACCTGGATGTTATAATTGGAACTTGGAATGTACGTGTGCGTCACAAAAAACATGTAAGTATGGTATTGTTGTCTCCCCTAACAATAAAATGCTTTAAAAATCAATTTGTACGCGTAGTTTGACTGTTAGGGGTGATTGTTAATGAGTTTATCTCATTTTTCAATGCAAAATATTTGGTTTACAGGTGAACTAATTGTGCATGGGATTGGGCAACCAAAAGTAGAACGAGGCCCTGATGCTTAAGCTGAAAGATGCACCAAGTAGTTGTTCAGAGAAGAATTTTGTATCAAATATTGTTCCAGTTTAGTAGTTGCTTAACAATAGTTTAAACCGTCTATAGTGAGGTCTCATTGAAAAACTTTTGCATTAAAATTACTTGGCACACAGCCAGTATTTCAAAGAAGAAAATACAGCGCTAACACCCCAGTTAGGTTTCGCTACCACATAGGTCAGTAATTAGTAATAAAGAATAGAATTAGGAATTCAGGGTGTTACATATATATATATATATATATATATATATATATATATATA